>APFE030957147.1:0-13243 GCA_000404065.3 Pinus taeda | reverse complement strand
GGGGTGGGTTGTGGCGATCATCCTTGATTTGAATGGGAAATAACAATCTTTCATTCATTTTCTATCTTTCTGATTTGTCCTGATGATGGACCCCCTTTGGGGTTTGAAACGTCGACTCAATGAACAAAAGACTGTGGACAATCTGGATCATACCACTGCAAAAAACTTCCACAGAAGCCTGAAATCTAACAATAATTGGATTATGAATGGGGTCTACAGACAATCAAAAAGAACCAAGAAAAGGCTTATGTTCTTCTCTTTTTTCTAAGGAAAAACATCATAGCTTTATTTTATGAGAAATAATTCCCCCGGTAGAGAAAATACAATAATAAATCAATGACCCCAGGGGAAAAGGGCTAGACTAGAAAGCTAAAAACCCTAAAGACAAAAAATGGACAAAAAATGTCCAAAACCTAACATCTGGAGCCAAAATGCCTGCTTATATAACCCGAGAGTTACAAATAAAACATGGGTGAAAATCCAAAACAACTAAGTGTCAACAGAGCTAGCCCATAACATGCAGGCACGAAATTTCACGGGTTGCAAGAAAAAAATAGAGTAGTGAAACCCACCACCAATGGATCCAATAAAAAGAGCCATGAACAATGCATGAAAACCCTAACCAAAAGAGGGGCGATGGCAAACCAGCAAGGGAAATCCCGACAATAAAAAACACAAGCATGCGAAACATGTATACCACATCGAAACCCATCACCAAGCATGCATCGAAGGTTGATGAGAGCACCAACAAATGAAGCGGTGATGACAATAGATAAACAGGAAACCAACAACAACATGTCCACCACGAACCCCCGAAACTAGCCACACGAACTCCCCAAACGCACCAAGAGACAATAGAAGAGAGACACACAATAATGCAAAATAAGGAAGATAGAAAGGTAGAATGAACCAGAGAGAAAGGTGGTCAGGGTTCCAGTCATCGAGCTCCCTATTCCCTCAATGCCTCTCCCCCTTTACTTAGACACACTAGTGGAATGATTTGGTTTAGGCTTATGCTCTTCTTTAAAGACAACGTTTGTAAATTCTTCTAATGTGAAGACTCTAATAGCTAGTTGGGACTCATCCATAATTATTTATCTAATGAACAAAATGAGAACCCCTATAGATAACAATTTGGCACATCTCATAGATAAAATAAAAAATCAAGTTCTATCATTTCAAGATATCAAAATTTTCATGTTTTGAGGTAATTAAATCAACAAACAAATAGCCTTGCCAATAGGGCCCTGAGGTTGAGTGAATGGATACTACAGAGAATAGGGGAAATTTTCATCCAACCTATCACTTAGAATCATGATTTATGTTAATATTATATGGTACCACATTCCAATAATTTTAAGATGCATATTTCATGCCAACAAACTAGTTGTACATTGTCTAGTATGAAGAGGGATGTAATGTGCATCACCCTTGTGAAATTTCCTTAATCACAGCAACTGGAATTTAATCTTCTATCTACTGGAGATTATTTGTCTCTAGAAATTTAATTATAACAAATAAATATTAATTCACTACAACCAACTTCACAAATAAATAGATGAACTACGAAATAATGTACACACACAAAATAATTGACACTGGTATATTTGTACAAAGGTCCCTGGAAAAACCCCAATTCGGGGAAACCAGTTCTGCAAATGAGCATTTATACTATTAATAATTCTTCAAAAAAAATTGAGAATTTCAATATAATTGCCTCTAAATGGAAGAGCTCTGACATATAATATATTCATTGGCAAAATTGATTTAGAAACACAATTTTACTTTTGCAAAACAAATCAGCCTCCTTAGTGCAATTTGCACTTCCTACCTGCTACAAACATTGGCTAAACTGGAAATGCATATGGGCCTAACTTGAAATTTCATTTCCTTTGGAAATCATCTCTGGAAATGATATCTACCTTTTGTAAATCTATTGAGAAACTCCCACCTCCTCTGGCACCTGTCTCTGACAACTGGAAATCAATCTGATGCCCAACTCTGTGCACTGGCTAATTCACACTACCTAGTACCACCTCTCAGAAAAATAATTGAGCCTCCCTTCCTCTCCTGGAATTCTGAAATATTTGTGGATAATTTCATTGGAAATTATTTTCCCAATCTCTTCTTTGAAACCTCGTTGTTGGTGTCTCCCTTTGCGCCCATGCTATTACTAAAATTCGTTATCTTTGGATGATCTCCAATGCCCCATCGAATTGCTCTTATAATCTCTTGTTGAGAAACGAACGATCACGACATAATCTCAATCGATGGCTAAGATCATATTAACCCCATCAAGTGACTTTTTTGGAAGTTTCTATAGAAAAAATTGATCTCCCTCAATTAATTTGATTTAATTAACCATTTTTCCTAAGTTAGACTTACAAAAATATTGGCTAATTAATATAATTGAGGCAGTTTCCTTATAAATATTTTATGGTCTTTGGAGATGATTATCCTCCTATGTTCCTTATCCTCTTAGACACAATAGAGACTAGAACTCCTATCTGTTGCTACCAAAAACTAACACTCCCTCTTAGCAAGGAAGGTGTTCTCCACTAATCCCATATTATCCCTGAAGTAGACAAACTTTGCCTTACCCAAGGCCTTCTTTGGAGCTTCATGCTTCTCATCCTAACCCTACAACTTCCTTTGATGTAAACTCACTAAACCTCCTACACCTGAGCTAGTTCTCATACTAGTAATAGTACTTGTCCTCTGTTGTCCTTGCGACTGTTTCTCAACCCTTGGTGCTTGTGCTAGCCCACTCAAATCATATGATGGAAATTCGGGAGATCTCTTGAAGTCTTTCTCCTCCTAGAATTTGACATCCCATCTCACGATGATCCTCCTGCTACCGAGAATGTAGACCATGTATGTCTTAGACATTTCATTGTACCCAATGAAATAGCCCTTCCCTGCAGTTTGATCCAATTTGGTGCATTTATCATTCGATACATGACAATAGGCTATTATACCAAAGATTTTGAAGTGCCCAACCTTTAGCTTCTTTCATGTAAAATCCTATTCTAGTGCCATCTTACCCAATTCTCTATCAGGAACCCTGTTCTAAATGTACATTTTTGTGCTACATGTCTGTGCCCCCAGGAACTTGGGCATATCTTGGTCATATAAAATTTCCCTTGTTGCCCCAACTATTGTCCTGGTCTTCTGTTTTTGCAATCCCATTATATTGTGGGTTGTATGGAGTTTTCCACACTCTCTTGATGCCCTCCTTCGCACAGAATGCATTATCTGTATACTCGCCTCCATAGTCCATCAAAAGCACCTTGATCTTTTTACTTGTTTTTTTCTCCACAAGAGCCTTGAACTCTTGGAAGCGACTGGAGACCTCACCCTTCATCTTCAAGAAATAGATCCATATTTTCTAGGAGTAGTCATCGATAAAAGTTATGAAGTACTCATAACCCATGAGAGATCTGGCAGATAACATACCACAAATATCTGAGTGTACCAGCTGAAGCACACCACTGGATCTATTGTCACTCCTTGGGAATGTTCCTTTCACAAATTTCCCAAGCACACACCCTTTGCACACATAATCATGTTTTGTGCTCAATTATGAAACTCCTGTCACAGCCCACCTAAGAAACTTCAGTGCTCCATGATGTAAGTGTCCCATCCTCTTATGCCATAACTCTCCTAAGTCTCTGCCACTGCTACTGTTACTGCTAATAAGTGCCTCTAGAGAATCAAACTACAACTTGTACAACTTGTTGCTTCGAACTCTAATATATTTGACCTTCTTCCAAATCTGGTGCTTGATGTACACCCCTTTCCCCAACAAGTAGACATCATATCCCTTATCCTATAGTGTAGAAATTGAAAATAGGTTCATGCTTAAAAGTAGCACATGCAACACATCTGTAACATTGTTTCTCTTGCCCAACTCGCTATGAATGTTGATGGTACCTCTCCCAACTGGAGTACACTTTGTCTTGTTTCCCATTTATATTTTGAAGCCCATCTCCTCTTCCTTGTAACTGGAGAAATAGTTTCTAACCCCCATCATATGTGTTGACGCTCCATTGTCGATATATTAGACAATTATGGATGTGGAGCTAGAGAGGCAAGCTATGAGAGTGAATTCATCTTCCAACCTAGAAGACAAATCCTCAATGTTCATTGAAGCTAATGTCTGCTTCCACTTTTTTTTCCTCTTTCTATTAGGACATTTGTTGACATAATGTCCATGTTGAATGCAACCGAAACTCTTGACCTTAGAAGGGTATTTCTTTTACTTTTCTCCTTTTGATCTTTATCCCTTACTGAAACCTTTCTTCACCTTCCCTTTTCCTACTAGTGCTACATTTTCCTATTCCTTCTCCACCTTTAGAGTCTTGTTGTTGCTACTGGTGCCATTGACCAAGTTAAGCCTAAGCTCCTCCTTAGTCAAGTCACTCCATAGGTGACCCCATCCTAGAAGTGTATCTCATCCATTGATCACTTGGACAAACAAGCTCCATTCCTTGGAAAACCCATTCATTGTTATTCACAGTAGCTCGCCATCAATTGGCTTGTCTCCTACTACAACCAATTCATCTCTAGAAAGTCTAACTCTAGTGAGATAGGATACACCATTTGTACCCTTATGAATATTGATGGTCTTCAAATTCTGTCGAAGAATCAACATACTATTCTCTGTAATATTCTAGTAAAAACTTGTAATTGCGTCCCACATATTCTTCGTTGTGTCTAGCTCTGTGATATGCAAAAAAATATGGTCCTTGTTTCCATCAAGGACAATCCTCTTTGCTTTGGAATTCTCCTTATTGTAGGTTTCCAACTATTGTGGATTTGTTGATACAACTATAGTATTCTCCACATACTCCTTCAGTCCATACTCATCTAATAGGAATTTCATTCTAGCCTTCCACGTGCCAAATTTGGAGGTTTCGTCCAACTTGTCCTAATCTCTCAAACCTACTGTAACCATCTCTAGAAATATGGAAATATGGTGAAACCCAAAAATAAATCTAGAGAGTAAGGTTATAAACCCTCAACTTTTCTCTTTGTGTGCCTTGTGCTGATTTAAGCCTACAAACCCTCTACGCTTAGATCTACAATTGGAATTTAATCTTCTATCTATTGGAGATTATTTGTCTTCAGAAATTTAATTATGACAAATAATGATTAATTCACTACTGTAACATTAATAAATAAATACAGGAACTAATAAATAATTCACACATGCAAAATAATTGACACTGATATTTTGAACAAATGCCCCTGAAAAACCCTAATGTTGGGAAAACCAATTCTGCTGGTGAAGGTTTATATATTAATAATTCTTTGGAAAAAAATGAGAATTAAAATCTGCATGCCTCTCACTGGAAAATCTCTGACATGTAATATCTCCACTGGAAAAATTGATCTAGAAACCCAAGTTTCCTTCTGCAAAACAAATTGGCCTCCTTAGTGCAATTCACACTTCCTTCTTGCTACATGCACTAGCTAAACTGGAAATGCATAAAACCCTAACTCGAACTCGAAATTCCTCTAGAAATCAGCTCTAGCAATGATCTCTGCCTCCTGCAAATCTATTGAACGATGCACACCTCCTCCAACACCTGTCTCTGGCAACTGGAAATTGATCTACTACCCAACTCTGTGCACAAGCTAATTCACATTGCCTGATATGGCCTCTTTGCAAAATAATATGGCCTCCCTTCCTCTCCTATAATGTTGGAATCTTTGTGGATAATTTCTCCAAAAAGTCTCTTCCCAATCTCTTTGTTGAAACTTCTCTGTAAATTTTCTTCCCAATCTTTTTGTTGAAACCTTGTTGCTGATGTCTCCCTTTGCGCCCTTCCTATTACTACAATTCACTATCTCTAAGTGATCTCCAATGCCCCTCAACTTGCTCTTATAATCTCTCGTTGAGCAACCAACAACCATGATCTAATCTCAAGTGATTGCTAACATCATCTTGACCCCATCAAGTGACTTTTTTGGAAGTCTCTAGAGCAAAACAAATTTTGCTCAATTAATCTAATTTAATTAACCAATTTTCCTAAGTTAATCTTAGGAAAACATTTAATAATTGGCTAATTAATTTAATTAAGGCATTTTCCTTAGAAAAGTTTTCTAGGTCTTGGAGATAACTATTATCTTGTGTTCCTTAGCCTCTTAGACACCATAGAGACTAGAACACTTGTATGTTGCTACCAAAAACTAACAACCCTTATGGCATCCCCTCACATGCAACCCTTAGCTTGTATTTGATGTTTAATGCATTGGGATTTTTATGTTTATATTTATATTAATCATATATATATTAATATATATATATAATATATATATATATATATATATATATATATCTATAAGGAATTATATATATATATCGGAGGAATCTAGTAGCTTGCCTAACACGTAACTACAAGTAAACATATGAAGGTTCACGACCTATCCTCCTTGTCGTAAATTAGGTCGCTCCAAGGGGGATTTGAACTTGGGTCCTTGTTTCAACAATTTCACAAATTTCGAATCAACCAATTGAGTTGACCCCCTGGGACTAATAGTTGTTTTAATTCACATAGACACACCTTTAAAAAAAAAAAAAAAAATCTAAAAATGTTGATTTTTAAAAAATTTATCACCTTTTATTTTTATAAACAAAAATCCAAAAATGTTGGTTTTTAATTTTTTTTTTTTGAATGGAGGGTGTTGCAATTATTTATTTATTTATAAATGATTTTTCCATGCTTGTTTTGTTTTTCATTTGCTTTTGTTTATTTTCATTTTTTCTTTCTACTTTTTAAAATTTATTTCTTTAATAATAGTATTAATATTTTTAGGTCAATAGTCTCAAAATTTTGCAATTTTAAGCATAAAAAAAGGGTGTCATTATGAACGCCTATTTTCAATTCGGGGGTTGATTTTCAAATTTTCACTGCAATGGTACTAGGTCTTGGTTTAAAAAAAAGTTTTAATTTTATTTTTCCACCCCCAAAAAGGGTGTTAGCACTACATTTTGATTCGATGGTTAATTTTAAAGTTTTAGTTGGCAACATTACAAGGTTATTAAGACCCATGGTTGCAAAAGGTGATAAATTTAACCTTTAAAAAAATGCTAATAGTAGCACCACTTTCTGAAATGGAGGTAATGATTGAATGAAACCTCAAAAATGCGAGAACTCTAGAGTTTTTTTTATCAATTTGGTAACAAAAGTTGCCCCAGTGATTGCAAGTCTTGATATATGTATTGCATGTTGATTTCAAAGAACAGATATAAGAGAAATTTAATAGTTTATCCCCCTACAATTTTTTAATAGTTTTGAATCTTAAAAATTGGGTGAAGTTAGTATTGACAATTCACAAGTCAATACTAGCAGGAACTTGTGACCTAGGAAGTGCGAAGACATCTAGAGACACTCCCATCAATGATAATTTGTATGTCTCATTACAGGGGGGGTGTTAACCCCTCGAGTCTCATCATAGTGGGCCAATATTAATCAATCAACATGTACAAACTCTATCCCCCTCTAGTTTTGAATCTGTGACTTGTAAGGAGGAAACACATGTTCTTAACTATTAGGCTCGCTCAAGTTTGTACCATTATTTTAATATTGGAAAAAGTTTATGTTTTGATATTTATGGGTAGATGTAATTCATGTTTTGATATTGGGAAAAAATTGATATTTTGAGGTTGGATGAGGTTTGGCTCGGACAAGGTTTTTGTTTGGTGTCTAGGTTGCATTTAGGAATAGATGGTTTTTTCGTGTGTGATGATTTGATATGTTGGTTTTACTATGTAACACAAGCATGTTGAAGATTTAATTTAAATTTACTCAGACTAAAGGGATGTAAATGTAGACTATGTTAAGTAGAAAAGGTATTTGAAGTGGTTTAAGCCGATTCTCTTGGTTTGCAATGTTGTAATTTGAGCATGTATTTTGTTGAGGTACGTCTTGAGGCTTCACTTGCCTCGGGTAAGTGGGGTTATTTTGTTGAAGCAATTTGTGTTGTATTTTGGATTTGTGCCGAGGGTCAATGTATTGTAAGGGAATATAATTAGTGTGATGTCAAGGTTATATAAAGGTGGCTCCCATGGGATTGGATGTAGTGGTAGATTGGAGAATAGCACTAGAGGTATCTATGTCACTTATAGAGTTAAATGCATCCTAAAGAAGGGTGGAATTTTGATGGGAGAAACCAAAAGGAATAACAATAGATTCAAGATAAAACATGGTAGGGCCTTAGCTAGTGGGGGGATTGAGATTTCTTTTTCATAGGGGTGTTCTTAAGGTTGAGATGAATAAATTTTAGGCATAGTTGCAATGATTTGTATTGAAACAAATGAGTTAAACTTGTCAAAGGTTGAGAGTAAATATATGAGGGTTGGGAGAGAAGAACCCTTAAATGTTTATAAATCAAGGATGCATGGAATGTGGACTATTTGCTATATTTGGAAAGGGGTTGGAGTTTATGGTTAGATTACATATGAGGCTATAAGAATAGGAAGCATCCTCAAAAGGATATTGCATGGGAGTGTGAGGCCAAACAAAGTGTGTCATTCCATAGGTTGGTCAAGGTTAAGAATCAAGAATGTGGAAGAGGTTGAACACATGGGGTACTCCAGTGGGATGCCAACATATATACAAGCACATGTTGAGAGAACATACTTTGAGAGAAGATAAAGGTCTAAACAAAATTAGGATACATAATAACAAGGTAACATCTCAATGTTGGATGAATTTGGGAAGTTTCTCTAGAAAAGGTAGGACCCCATGTATATAATATCTTCCTATCTATTGATGCTCAAAATGGATATCAAGAACAACATGCAAACATTTTATAGGGATTTTAAGGGGAAAAGTAGGGATGGAAGTGCAATTTAAGTTCAAAGCCCTAAACACACAAACTTGGAGGAGAAAATAGAAAGTAGGTATAACATTGTCGCATTATTACATTATCTCTAATTTCATTCTTCATATTCTTCAATATCCTATTAGTGATAGCATTGGAAAGCAGGCTACAATTTAAGTTCTCAAACTAGGGTGAAAGTAGAGTTGCTTCCCTTCGGAGATAATTTCTATTTATGTGCTTCATGTATGTATTCATTTTCTCTCTTTAGGACTAAATTTACCTTGATTGCAGATACCCTTCATACAATCTAAGTGCGGAGTTGTGATGCAAGGGCATTCTTAATCTATTTTGACCAAGCGGTCAAAATATTTTACTAAGAGGAGTTGGTTCCCCAAAGAGTGGATTTCTAGACCAAAATTTGTTTAATTTGTTATGTAATTCTCCAAATTAGTCAAGATGTTGTAGTGTTTTTAGTTTAGGTATATTTGTTCTCTAAATTAATCCTTTAATCATATTTTCAAAGAGAGAAACCGAATGAATGTAATACTCATAGATTTGATTAAGGAAGAGAAGTGGTGTGTGGGTTTTTTGTGTGGAAAATTGTCTCGAAGAGCCTTTACATTGCAACGAGTCCTCTGTAAATGTTTCCTTTCTTATGTACAAACATTGTATGTTTTATTTATTATTTATTTGCTTTTATTTGTTGAAGTAGTGAGCCCTTAATACTCCTGAGCTGAGTTGGAGGCATTGCAAAAGGTCGGAGAAGGCTTAACATCAGTTGAGTAAACTATCGAGCCAATGAAGGGGATTCACAAAGCATGAAAGATCAAACAATGGTATAGAGTCACTGTGAGGCTTAACATAGAGAAGCTAACACTTAGCCAAAATTTCAATCCACTTGTGGAAGATTGTCAGTTGACAGGAGAGGGAGACAAAAAATACTCTCTATTAGTCGGAATCTGTCATCTCGGAGACAATACCCTGAAGAATACGTTAAAGGACCAATTCTAAGCGATTGGGAAAGAAGTGTTAGGACACATCATCCTGGAGATGACAACCCAGAAGAACCCTTTTGAACCCACATCTATGCAACAACTAGAGGAGTCATGCCAACTCAGCATCAAGTTGTGGAAAGTGGGGATTTCCCAAAAGGAACGCGCCAGAGGCTTCAATCTTTTCGCAACAATGAAGTGACAGGCTAATTGAAACGGGTCAGAAAGCATTAGTTGAAGGGAAGAGTGAAAACCAAGTCTACGTGACTAGTAGAGTGGGACCGGTACATGTCATGCCAGCGAGTTGGAATGGAGTGGGTGGACCCCACCTGACCGTTGCCTAACCCAATGATACAAAGAGGTGCACCTTGGCTATGCATTGGGCTTTAAAGGTCGTGACACGTTGGAATTTCTCTTCATTGTTCAAACTCTGGTTCTGCGACAGCATTTGATACATACATGGGTAGTGTATTAGCGCTAGAGAATAGTGCTCAGTCCCAAGAACTATAGAGGAATGTTTGGCTCCAGGGGCTGTAAGGGATAACTTTAAAACTTATTGTATTGCCTCCAAGGGCTAAAGGTAAATTGTTTCCAAAAAAAAGGGAACCAACTCCTGTAGGGAGTTAATTCGGCAAATCAAAGGCAAAGTTGCATCAGGTGGTATTAGAGTAGACCCTATGTTTCTTCCAAAACAAAAGGAAAACCATGTTGCCTAGAGCTGTGAGAGGTGCAAGAGGAGACAGAGGGAAAATGCATGTTGCCAACATAGACATGTTGAGAGTGATGTGACAGTTGGAAGCAAGAATGACAGCGATGGATACTGGTCAACACAAAGACCCTGATGGTGGAGATGAGAGTGTTGAGGAGGAAGAAGAAACCACATAAGAAGAAGTAGAAGAACCAGTCGAGGCCAAGGTTTTGAAGGCAGTTTTGGGGTCTATCATGAAACCAAAACTAGATTTATCCTCCTACACTGGAAGTGTGAATCCAAAGGAATTGATTGACCGGATCATAGAGATAGACAAATTATTTGATTATGAGGAAATAGATGAGGAAAATAAGGTTAATTTTGTAGTGACATGATCAAAGGGACATGAAACTCTTTGGTGGGATGGTGTACAGATAGATAGAAGGAGAAAGAACAAACAAAAGATCAAAAGTTGGGATATAATGGTAGTAAAACTTACAAGGAAATTTTTGCCAAAATATTACTAGTTAACCTTGTTTAGAAGTATGCAAAACCTCATACAGAGAGGCTTAAGTCAGAGAATACACGGATGATTTCTACAAATTAAAAATCATAGATGGATATGTTGAAGAGTCTATAAAGAAGACTGCAAGGTATATCAATGGGCTCAGATTGGATATTCAAGATTAAATAAATGTGTTATCTCCAAGGATGGTAGAAGAAGCTTATCAGATGGAACTGAAAGAAGAGGAGAAGCTTGTAGGAAAACAAGTTGGAAAAGGTAAAGGTGTTGCTAGAGGCAGAGGACAATAACAAGGTAAATGGAGATATATTGCACCTAAGGATGGGGCTAGCAGTTCCATCCCACACCAACAACATGAACATGTTTCCAGAGGATGAGGAAGAGGCAAGAGAGAGGTTCGATGCTACAGGTGTGTAAATATCGAGCATATGGCATATGAATGCCCATAGAATAGAGAACCTAGCCAAAGGAATGTTGTTGCAACTACAACATAAGAAACAAAGGTAGAGGTGCAAGAAATAGAAAAAGGTACCAGAGACAGGAAAGCACTTATCATGAAGAAGATATTAATCAAACAAGAGAAGGAAGTTGTGGAGCTAGCTCAAAGGAGAGCTTTGTTAAGGACTGTTTGTAAAATCCAAGATAAGTGTTGCAAGATTTTGATTGATAGTGGTAACACGGATAATTTAATATCCACAAAAGTTATAGAGAAGCTAAAATTGAAGAAGCAAAAGCACCCAACACCCTACAAGGTGTCTTGGTTGTAGAAGGGACATCTTAGTCAATGAACAATGTGAAGTGGAGTTAAATATTGGTAGCCATAGACACAAGATCATATGTGACGCGATGCCCATGGATGTGTGTCACTTTTACTTGGGAGATTGTGGCAGTTTGACAGGAGTGTAGTAGATGATGGCAAGAATAACACATAAAAATTCCATAAGGATGGCATCAATCATACCTTGTTACCAATGCAGGATGAAGGAATTTTTGGGAGTAGTGATGCAAGGGCATATTGTAGCTTTTTACTGTAGATTCAAACTGCTTATGTAATATGCTAAAACAAAATACTTTAATCTAATCTTCTCATCAATGGAAACATAAAATGATCAATGAAATCAAGAATCAGAAAAGGAATAATTTCAATCTCACATAACACAATATTTTTCTGGGGAAAACAACAGCTAAAAACCCCGCTATTAGTATATTACATTAACCATAACATTTGAGAAGAAAATAAAATGCTTGTTCAATCCAAACAACCTCTACACAAGTAAAAACTATCTCACTGCTTCACAAACCAGCACAAGCCAACACTTAGCCAATTTTGTTCCCTGCCAAGCCCCTACTTCCTTGCACTCACAAGCTTCATGCACAAACTTGTGCTTCCTATTGCTTGGTCTCACCAACTCGTGCTCACCAAACAATGATTAAAATTGTGCCTTCATCCCTCCTTTTAAAGGCATTTCGAATGGTTAAAATTAGTGAGTTCTCTAATTAAGGAATGATTTATTTTAGGGCTTATTCTGATTGCATGCACCACCCATACAATTTGATGATTATACAACTGGCAGTACACTTCCCTTTAACTCCAATGTCAATTGGGTTTTCCTCAGAACTGAACAACTATTATAGAAAAATATTAGTTATATGATTGATCACTACATGTGAATTAAATCTAATTTAATTCATTGGACCTCTCACTAGTACCTCCATCAGTTAGAACTAGTTAAACTGATTTTAACTCAAATAATTAAGTTAATTAATTACCACTCAAAATAAACTGCAACTAGACCCCCTAAAACTTAGGGATAACTCTACATGCCTCTAGTTTGACCCTTGACTTGAATTAACTAAGCTAACTAAGTCTTCCTGACTTAGTTAACTCGTACAAGTTGTCATGTGATGTGGAATTACAAATTACATCTAATTTAATTAAGGAAAAATTAAATTAGAAGCCTCTTCTTATTACCAATTTCAATATTTCTTGTTGCAAATTTCAACACTCCCTCTCAACAAGAAAGGAATTCGACTCTATCCCGATTTGGTACCTTTGGAATGTTCTGCATGCAACACTTTTCTCTAGTGTTGATGCTACTACAACTTTTGAAACTGAAAAAGCATCCAAACTGAATCAGTATGATGCATCTGTCACCAAAGTCTCTGACTACTACTAGATATTGCACTGTCTATTGAAAACTTAGCGTT
>APFE030957143.1:43975-56042 GCA_000404065.3 Pinus taeda | reverse complement strand
TGTTACTTTGCACAGTAACACTAATTTACATATAAGCAGAGTTTTAAAGTAACCATGGATACACCAGTAGCACCTGTGGCCCTCAATGTTTCCACTTTAAATGCCCCTCAGAGAGAATTGGAGTGGCAGGCATTAGTAGATTTGGATTATCAAATCTCAGAGGAATTTCTAATGCACATGAAGTTCCACATCCACCTGTTAAATGAATTAAAGATTAAACATGAGACTGGAACAGATGTATTGGGCATTTGGGATTCCTTCCTCCCAATCTTCAAGCTTCCTCAGGTCAATCCATTTCCTGACCTAATTCACCTATGTGTTGATGGTTATGATGCCACTCAGAGGGCTGTGCTTGACCCTTTAGGCTCAGTTGTTTTCTATATTACCCCTGAGGCCATCAGAGAGATGCTGCAATTCAAAACTAAGAAGAAATTGGTTCCTTTATCTTTGATTGATCTGATAAAGCAAAGAGCTAAGATGAAAGATGCTCAGATCACCAAGCCGAACCAATTATATATTAAATCTGATACTGTGGAGTACCCTCCCATTTCTCATGTTTACCTCAACCCATTGGGCAGGGACCTTACAGATATGATCAGTCCCAATCTGGGTTATAACTCAATTGAGTATGTTGATGAAACTGTATTGGTGATGATGCTCATGCTTTCCCCTGGAAAAACTCCAATCTGCTATGACTATGCCACCTATATATCAGACAAAATTCGTGAGCAATTGATGAACCTATCAAGGGAAAGGGTGTTCAGATACTCCTCCTACATCTACCACTTGATTTTATACTATCAACATGAGAAATTTTCTTTTGCTATGAAAAGAGTGGATGCAAAAGGAAATCCAAGGTTAGTAGTGTATTGGACCTCAGCTATTCAGTGCACACCCTATTCTCCATACACTTACTGTGAGTTTATAGACCTTTTCATCCACCCAGCCATGTCTCTGCTCCTGAGCTCACCTCCTCCAAGACTAAACGATGAGATGCAGAGGATCCTTCAATTGTCCAAGGTATACAGCATTGGGGATTGGTATTTTTACCAAAATCACACCGTTATTAGAATATACGGCTGTGAGTTACCCCCATACAGACTACCCAAATATGTGCCTATGAGGTTGTTTTCCCTTGAATACTTCAGGTAGTTTGGGAATGCTGATGTGAAGAATTTTTCAGGCAAAGGCAAGAAAGCACAGCTGAAGGTAAGAAACCAATTGGGCCACTTTATTTATAACAAAAGGGAGGAAGGCTAGCAAGAGGAAAACAGAATGCTAGAAGGCCTTGGCTTAAAGACCAGTTTCCTCTGGAAACCTTATGACCCCAATCACTTCATAACCTTAAGAAGGGTCAAGTATAGGATGTCCAGTTATGACCATGTGAGGTTGCCTCACATAGAAAAATATGCAAATCAAACAAAATGGAAGAGAGGAACCTTAGAGGAACCTGTCACACAAGAAGAATTAAATGAAAGAGCACAAAGAAATCTGCTAAAGATGGCTGACTTAGAGCTTTCTGCACAGGTATTTTCTCTTACAAGCACTCAAGTGGGAGCAGCTGACTCATCCTCCACAGCACATCAGAAGGCAGTCAAAGCTACAGATCAAACCTCTAGCAAAGGCAAGGAGAAAGAAATGGAGCTAGAGCAGCCACTTCAGGAAGAGGTACAACAGCAGGAAGAGGTACAACAGTAGGAAGTACAGCAACAACAACAGGTACAACAGCAAGAAAAGGAACAGCCAGTGCAAGAAGAGCACACAGCAGAGGCCCCAATTGTCACTTAGCAGCAGCCACCACAAATTGTGCCTCCTAGGCAAGAAACAAGAGCTAAAGCTTCAATCCTTCAAACCCCACAAAAGGAGGACATAAGCAGGAAAAGGGACAGAGAGACTCCCCTCACAACATCAACAACTCAAGGGGAAAAGAGGCATAGAATGAATCCTCTTTCAGAGGAAGAAATGCCAATAGGGCAATCTTTGGGCATGGGCCCACTTAGCATGGAGGCCTCTGCAACTTCCTTCCAGCAGGAACAAGAGAGGACAGCAGGAGGAGAAGTTAGCTCCTCAAGCCAACAAAGAGGAGGTGAACTGAGCATCAAGTAGCAGTTCATGGACATAAAGAAGAGGAATGAGCCCATAAGGATACAATTATATAATCATCTGTTGAAAATGGCTCCCACCAACCAGCAAAGACTTATGTCTGCCTATGATGTCCAGGAGGGCAAGATGATTATGAGCCACTTCATGCCAGCCATGATGCAGCCACAGTTAGCTGCAGACTACATCAGGACCAACCTTGAGGTCCTTGCCAAGGACATCCACCCGATGGATCAGATAGAATTACATAAGCAAACGGGTGAGATAGTATATGCCTCCTTGGTAGATAAAACATTGGTGAATTACAGGGTAGAAAATAGCCTAAATAATACAACTGCCCAACTTGAGTCGGAGAGAGCATCCTCTCAAGCAAAGGACAATAGAATCAAAGCTTTGGAGGACATCATAATAGAGCTTGGGAATGATCCCAAGGATGTCAAAGTTGTGCAGGAACTGTTGAAACTAAGGGATGCAGATATGGCATCATTAAGGAAGATGATCAAGATCCCAGCAACTCTTCATCCCCAAACTGAAGAAGTTGCCCAGCTGAGACATGACAAGGATGCATCAACTATGCTGGTGTCACTATATAAACAACTAATCCTAACACAAGAAAAGTTGGGAGAATCAGAGGCTGCACCGCAGGCAGCATTGCAACAGAAAGAGGCAGGCCAAACTTCTCAGCCCCCTCTAGAAATAATCAATCTGGAAGAAGCTCCTCAAACCACTGCCCCTCCCATTCAGCAGACAGAGCAAACAACACCCTCTACGTCAGCACCAACAACAGAGCAGGCTCAAAGTCTTGATATGTAGAAACTCAGGAATGAAATTCAGGTCTTGGAGGCCCAAATGATAGAGCTGAATCAAGCCAAAGAAACTTTGGCTAAGATCAATGAAATATATGATAAATCCAAGCATAACGTAGCTGAGAAAGAAAGAGAGATAAAGACTCTCAAAAGTAGGATAAATGAGCTGGAGAAAGAGCTCACACTTGATAAAGTAACAGCTGAGCTCAAGACAGTCCTATGGGCAAATATTGGCCAATCCATCACTGACCAGTAGAAATATATTTAGGCTATTCATGAGCAGATGGAGCTCATTGGAAAAGCACATAGGGAAATCCAAAGAGCAAGGGCATCTCTAGGCAATATGCCTGAGGCTGCCAGCAGAATGATCAATGTGCTTAATCACAGAACAAGTTCTCAGCTGGCCACAATGGGAATTGCGAACAGGACTGAGACCATTTCGATAGTCAAAAGGGTCCTGACACTAAGAACCCTGGTACAGACATTAGAGAGGAGAAGCCACGATATACAGACAGAGATTAATAAATTCATGGACAAATTTGTAGCTTTGCAGAACAGAGGTCTTCCTAACTTAATGAGCAGCGCAGGAAAACTACTTTCCCATGAAAATTATGCCAAGAGGGTCAACACCTTTGCTGCAAATCAGATTACAGAAAAGCCCAACTTCAGCAGAATCAGGGCCAGCATCAGGACAAAATCTCTACAACAGGGTACAGAGCTTATTTTTTATCATGAATGAAATCAATCACTTGTTTGATGGGCCTCCGAATTTCTATAAATATACAGAGGTGGATGAGACTATAGAGGCAATTTTAAGACATCAATTGCCCACATTGGAAGTCTGGACTGGATTTATACAATTATTACTAAACCAGAGCCTGTAATCAAGTTTTTTCCATTGAAATATGTAAGTTGTCATGCACAGGAAAATTTTGATATATCAGCATGTATGGAGAAAAGAGGTTGAGCCAACTCAGCGAAACTATTCGGCCACCACAGCAGCACTGACAGTCATAGGTGACAGGGCCGAAAAGCTACAGGAGGGCAGAGCTGCAAAGACACGTCATTCATCATTTATAACAAAGCGTTCAACCGACTCAATGACTCCCAAAGGTCGAAAAATCTTCTGACAGAATTAAAGAGAATTCATGTTGTATTGAAAGCTGCAATGACTTCTTATTTGCTATTTCCTGTACAAGTTGGTGAAGATATTTATTTCTCAGATGACTCAATGCCTGAGATATTTTGTATGAAATTTTTGTATATATTCCCCCTCGCATGAGTTTGCAGGTGTTGTTGTTGATGTCTCTTCTATAGTTCTTTACTGTAAATTCTCAGAGAAGTAATACAAAAGCCGATGGAATTTCCAAATCTCTGTGTTGTTTGATGCATTGTGGTGTTTAACTGAATGTTACAGGATTCCTACGTACTTCATGGCACAATACGTTTTCCCTAAACCTCTTTGTTATGTGTTTTGTTATCTTCTCATCTCTCTTTCATGCTTCTGTTCTTTACAGTTAATGGAAAGGAAAAGAATAGTTCCAGGATTTAATCACAGATTACCCTGAACTCAATCTAAGCTATTATAAATGTTTTCTTCAGTTATAGTAATAAAGGTGTAATTCTTAATTGCTACCCTTTCACACTATATCTTTCACATTGATTATTGTTTCAGGAATTCAAGTTTGCTCCTGAGGAATATATCTCTTTCTCACACCCCAACTTAGTGGAAAATTCTTAATTGCTTTTCACTGGTTGTTTACATTTCACCATAATACTTTCAAGTTTGTTTTATGAAGTATTTAAATGGCCCTGTAATTCCAGCCGCTCAAACTCAAGATTTCAAAAAACCAGTAGCCACAGACTCCATTGCCCAATGAACTAACATTATCTGCAGATTTCCACTTTAGGTACAGAAAGACATCCTTCCAACCAAACATAAACCAGAACCCTTACTTCATAACTAGCCTAAAATCTCCATAGAACATAGACAAACCATAAAGAGAGAGCCCTCTCTGATTACAGTTGGGCTAGAGGCTGTAATCCAAAGATTGGTTAGTGGTTACCCCGGCCGTATTCCCTTGGGAGTCAAAGGGAACAACCTGGGTGTTAACAGCTTGAAAAAATAATTAATTAATTCATCTTGAGTTAATTAATTGGAGAAATTCAATCTAGAAGTCTTTGTGAAGTCATGCAACAGTTATCCCTTATTTTAAGGAGATTATTCCTTAATTAAGGAGATAAGATTGAGTTGTAATTAGTTAGCTCAGTTTACTGAGTTAACTCGAGTTAAACTAGTTCCAAACTGTTTGAGGAACTAATTGTGAGTTTAGTCAGTTAATGCATGCATGTCCAACTAGTGTACTCCAGATAACTGAAGATTCTCTCATCAGTAATTCATGCATGTCTATTCAAAGAAAGACCCAGTTGAGCTAAATGTCAAGGACAGGTTATTATCAATTGCGTGAGTTTTCCTATAAAGGAAACTCATCCATGCAGAAGGAATAAGGTTCCTTAAGGATTGTGCAGTTTTATAGGGTATGAGATCAGTGTTAGTGATCAGTGTTACACTTGGTAATAGTAGGATCACCCAGGAGAAACAACACAAGGAAATAGGAGACTTGGAGGGCAGAGGAGAAGGTTTGTGTGAAGCCTTGTTTGCCTGTGAGCATCTAGGAGGATTGTACTGAGAGCTGGCTAGATGTGGGAGCTAAGGCTTTGTATAATTCTGATGTATTTCCACCTTGTATGATTCTACATATAGTGGGGTTTTTAGCTGAGGCTTTTCCCTGAGTATTTTCTGTGTTTCATGTGTATGGATTCTTCTTCTTATGGTTATATGTGTTCAGCTCTGATTCAACTTGATCTTTAAGCTTTTGTAAGTTTGATAGTAGAAGTATATTATAGTATTTTGCTTTGGTATATTGAATTATTGAGTTAATCTACAGTCAGATTTTCTACAGAGATCTCAAAGGTAAATTTGTAGGGAATTTGCAGGAAATTCTACATAGTATCAGAGCCTAGTTTATCGGCACTGTGAATAGTATACAGAAAAGAGAATTTGAAGTTTGAAGTTCTGGGTTGCAGGTGCAAATAGAATTCATATCATACTTCAAGGTTGGCCAATGGCGTTCTATGGCTTGAGACTCGAGTATGTCTTGGAAGGAAGATCGAATTACATAGCATGGAAAGACCACATGGAGGTTGTATTAGAAGAAAAAGGCTTGAATGATTTTATTGATCAAGAAATCCCAAAGCTAGGTTCAACTAATGCACAAGAGTTGGTTGAGTGGAAGAAGTGTGTGGCGAGGGCAAGACAGATCATCCTTAAGGGAGTTCGAGACCATATTGTCTTGAGTCTCCATGGGAAGGATACTCCATATTCAATGTGGAATACATTGAAGGAGCTCTACCAGAACAGTAGTGACTAGAGAAAATTGGTACTCAAGGATAAGATTTGAGGAATCAAGATGGAGAACGGCAATACTATTTCCACATTTATGAACAAGCTCAACAACTGTAGAGATGAGCTTGTAAGTGTGGGAATAACTACTGACGATGATGATATGGTAAGCCTCACTCTCCTTGGCCTCCCAAAGAGCTGGCATAGCTACTAGGACTCTGTGAATGGAAGGGAGAAATTGTCAGATTGGGAATGACTGTGGTCGAATCTCATCCAGGAGGAGATTAGGGGGAGCACTCGAGATGGTTCTTCATCTAAGGATGATGATGAAGAAAAACTGGCCTTAGCAAGTAAGGCAAGGAAAGGGAAGGGGAAGGCATCCCATTTCGAATTGAATTCTTCTCATGGAGGGAAGAAGGTTGACAAGTCTAAAGTGAGATGCTTTAATTGTCATGAGATGGGTCATTATGCAACTAATTGCCCATCGAAGAAGTCCAAGAAGGGATCCTCAGATGGATAGGAAGGTGAGGCATTAGCCTCTCAGTTTGAAATGGACTTCACCCTCATTACATGCATGGTGTCATCAATGATGGGTTGTGGTTGGTATCTTGACGGTGGAGCCTCATTCCACATGACCGACAATAAAAGTTTATTCAGTACCTTGGAGGAGAAAGACCACAAGATGCACATAGATATGCGTGATGATGAAAGGTATAGTGTTCCAGGAGTGGGCATGGTTTCTTTTCAGAGGGAGCATGGAGCTCTTATCACCTTGACAGATGTGAAGTATTTTCTTGGACTAAAGAAGAACTAGGTATCGGTCATGATGTTGGAGGAAAAATGCTACAATGTTGTCTTCAGTAAAGGAAATGCAATCCTTAGACACATCACCATGGGGCAGGTGAAACATATTAGTTCATGAGTTAAGAACTTGTATGCACTTGAGGTTCAAGATACATGCAAAGCCTTGAGGAGCAAGGCAAATGCTAGAGACTTGGTGGTTGAGAAGGAGAGTAAATTACCTCTCAACATGCAGTGCCAGAAGAAGTCTCAGACAATTATGGACTAGCCACAATTAGAGTCAGTAGAGGGATCACATGCAACCATACCTCCAAGTGTGAGGTGGGGCAATGTGAAGTGATAGCCCCAAGAAGGCTGAAATTGGGAAAGGTCTATTGAGAGGTTTTATCTCATGGATCGTACCTTGCTATGTGATCCCAAAGTACATAGTAGCAGGAGGAATCAGTGGGATTAATGTAGTCAAAGATCAAAGTGATAAAGGCTAGAACAATCAAGTACTGAAGAGTGCAAAGAAGGATTGACAACAATGTAGAAATTTTGAGTCAGCAAAGGCAATAGCAGTCAGAGACTTTAATGACATATGCATCATACTGATTCAGGTTGGATGTTTTTTTTTGTTTCTGGAGATTGCTAGAGCAACAACACTAGAGAGAAGTGTTGCATGTAGAACATTCCAAATGTTCCAGATCGGGATCGAGTTGAATTTGTTTCTTGTTGAGAGGGAGTGTTGAAAATATCAACAAGAAATGATAAAAATAGAATCCAGAATATTCCAATTTTAATTTGTCCTTGAATTAAAATTGTGAATTAAATTCGAATTTAGTCTCACCAGCTACTTGAAAAATAATTAATTAATTCATCTTGAGTTAATTAGTTGGAGAAATTCAAGCTAGAAGTCTTTGTGAAGTCATGCAATTGTTATCTCTTAAATTAAGGAGATTATCCCTTAATTAAGGAGATAAGATTGAGTTGTATTTGAGTTGTAATTAGTTAGCTCAGTTTACCGAGTTAAGTCTAGTTAAATTAGTTTCAAACTGTTTGAGGAACTAATTGTGAGTTCAGTCAGTTAATGCATGCATGCATCCAACTAGTGTACTCTAGATAATTGAAGATTCTCTCATCAGTAACTCATGCATGTCTATTCAGAGAAAGACCCAGTTGAGGTAAATTTCAAGGACAGGTTACTATCAGTTGCATGAGTTTTCCTATAAAGGAAACTCATCCATGCAGAAGGAATAAGGTTCCTTGAGGATTGTATAGTTTTACAGGGTGCGAGATCAGTGTGAGTGATTAGTTTTACACTTGGTAATAGTAGAATCACCCAAGAGAAACAACGCAAGGAAATAGGAGACTTGGAGGGCATAGGAGAAGGTTTGTGTGAAGCCTTGTTTGCGTGTGAGCATCTAGGAGGATTGTACTGAGAGCTGGCTAGCTGTGGGAGCTAAGATTTATATAATTTTGATGTATTTCCACCTTGTATGATAATACAGATAGTGGGGCTTTTAGCTGAGGCTTTCCCCTAAGTATTTTTTGTGTTTCATGTGTATTGGTTCTTCTTTTTATGGTTATATGTGTTCAGCTCTGATTCAGCTTGATCTTTAAGCTTCTGCAAGTTTGATAGTAGAAGTAGATTATAGTATTTTTCTTTGGTATATTGCATTATCGAGTTAATCTACAATCAAATTTCTACATAGATCTCAAAGGTAGATTTGTAGAGAATTTGCAGGAAATTCTACAAAATATTACAAATATCACAATAGTATAGTGAAAACAAAACTTCTATTAATTAATAAAATAGTATGATATTATAGAACACAAGTTGGTTAGAATGGTAGTAGATGTTTCTAAAGAGAGAGAGAGAGAGAGATGGCGACTGCACACATTTGCAAAATCTATTAAAAGAGGCCAAAAGAAAGGCATTTTCACATAAAGAAAGAACCTTAGGTATATGAAACCCTGACCCTAGACGATAAAGTGCCAAAAGGCTTGTGGACCTTGAGGTGGTTGGTTGGTACATCAACTTCCCAAGGGAGAAAATTTTACATACGATCCTGATTAGGCCCTTGAGTGCACAAAAAATAATTGGAAATAAATATCTAAGGAATAAAACTTTCAAATGGGGAAAAATCCATGCCATTATAACTCCTATCCCCTGAATTTCCAAAAAATATTGTTTAGCGTCTCAAAATGGTCTCAAAATTTTGAGGACTAATAATTATGGAAAATTTGCAAAGAATATAGAGAGCTATTGAGTCAGTGGAAGAGGTGGGTGGCCACTAATATCCACTTGGATCAATCCTCTCCCCTTAGGAATAAATTATTTCCATTGAATCAAGGTCTCTCATGAAATAGGGAAACTTATGTTGAATTTGGAGAATGGTGAGCCACTTGCCTTAATGAAGAAGTTGTCCTACTTTGACAACCCAATAGAGTTGTATATGTTGTTGGTGGGTATCCTTCATCTTGTTTTCCATGTTACAACCCAATGTAGTATGTTCAATGTAGTCAAAATTTATTTCCATTGGGGCCAATTACTCATATGCCTCCCAGGTCTCGAACAGAGGTGGAAAATACGGTTGAAGAAACTCCACATTAAATATTGGGTGCAAGGAAAGGAAAGGGGAAATATTTAATTCATTTCATCAATAGCCTTTGTGATTGTGTAAGGCCCATATCAAGGTGGTATGAGCTTCCTATCAGGACCTTTGAGCTATTCTTTTTGTAAATGCAACCACACCTTATCATCAATGTGAAACTTGTGTGGAACCTTATGTCAGTCATGTCGCTGCATGTACTTGGAATTCATGGCTATTTGCAACATTTCATCAACTTGTTTTTGGAGGTGTTGGATCTATTAAATAAATTTGGATTCTCTATCTAGCTTGACTTGAGAATGGGAGGACTTTGTTGGTAAATATGCAATGGGAATAGTTACATCAGTTGGGTCCGATGGTTGGAACCCCAAGCACTCTTAAAAAGGACCATGGGCAATAGAGACATGGAGGGATATATTATAACAATGTTGAACATATGGAATGATTTCATACCATGTACATGGATTTTGGGATTTCTACATGCAAAATATATTCTCAATCACTCTATTAAGAACCTTTTCTTGTTCATTTATTTGGGGATGAAAGAAAGTTGATTTGGTAAAATTTGGTATCCATCAAAGGCCATAGGTTGGAACATAAGGTACTGAGGAACCTACTGTCTCTATTTGAAATAATGGTCTAAGGTAGTCCTAAAGGTCCTAAAAATAATCAAAGAAATTTTTAAAAGTGGCTTCGCTTGTGATACTCTTCATGCATGGTTCCAAAATGGCCACGTTAAAGGATTAGTTGACAACCAAAAACACACAATCGTTACCATGCTTAGTGGAGGGAAATATTGACATGTAATACATGAAGACTGACTCCCAAGGATTATCTAGGGTAAGTAGAGGAGTGTACAACCCCTACTTCTTGATGGATAGTTTAACAATGGCACAAGTAATGCACAATTTGATATATTGGAGGGAATCTTATCAAAGCTTTGGATAGTAAAAATAATTTTTAGGTACTGCTACCATCTTCTTCAAAACAAATTTCCCTAACTTCAAAATGTAATTTTCCTCCTAGATCAACTTGGAATGTTCAATTGAAGGAGCACAAAGGTGGCCCGAGCAGATTGAGATCACATCTTAGAGGCGAAAGTATAAAACCTATTTTATTTTGATTAATGTTTGGTGTGTTGTAGAAAAGTTAGATTTGTTGTTCTATAATTTTGGCCACTGAGAGGTTTGGTTCCCACAAGATTTAAGAATTGTGGTTAGCACCATCATTGGAGGCCGAATGATTCATTTTGTAACATGATTGGTGATTCATTTCTTGTATTTTATGTTCATGTGGAATTATTTTAGTTATGTGGACCATTTATAAAGTTTCCATATATCTGCATGAATTGCAGATGCCTATGATCTGTGTGGATGATTCTATCCTTACCCAAAATATAATGCTTCCATTATTGGCATCTCTTCATGATGGAGTACATCTTCTTGTCATATGTGGGGTATATCTAGAAAGTAATAAATAGTGATTCATTGTGATAGGCCACCATATGTCTTTTCTATGTGAGGAATGCACCAATAGTATAGTCGAAGGTTTCTATCTCCAATTAACAAATATGTTTTGTCCATGGCTAAATGAACCAATGGTGTATTGTTGGGGTTATGGAACTATAAACAAACTCAATATCTTGATGACCTTGGCAGAGATCAAATTGTTCTAGCTCCCATTGTCAATAATGAAATTAGTGGGGTTCCCTTAACCCACATCTATGAATATAAGAGGTGCTCCCCCTATTTAGGACCCTTTAGATCTTTTGGTTGGATATTTTCAATCACAATGGTAGCACTATGTTTTATGTTAATAATCATCTTTCCTTTGTCCTATTCTAATCAAAATCAAGGCCATATGTTTTTTCTTTTTTCTTTTAATCACCACCAATAATGATTGTTTTTAGAAACATTTATCAGGGTTGTGCCAAGGTATTTTGTGGAACTCACACCAATTTCCAATGTCCTTTTTTGACTTCCAATTACCCTTATTTTCCTATTATTTGAGTTTTTTTTCTTGAGGTTGGATCTCCTTGCTCTGTCCCATTATTTTGAAAGCTTGGACCACCATTTCTAGGCTTTTGTTGCAGTGTATTTACAAACCTGGACTCCCACTTATTCCTCCATAACATATCAATAAGTGGCTCTCAATGAGGAGATGTTAAAGAAATCCATCTTTATTTTGATGTAGCTATATATACCACTATAGTATTTCAAAACTAGGTGCTACTTGGATTTTCTAATACCCAAATTTGGGTGCAAGATAAGGAAAAAATTGGTGTACTCTAGCACTTTCTAGTGTCTCTCCTATAGAAAGGTTTTCCATCTTGTGTACTAGTCAGAACAGTTCCCTACAGGGTT
>APFE030957143.1:29156-43374 GCA_000404065.3 Pinus taeda | reverse complement strand
GGCCAATCATCCTGTAGAATTGCACAGAACATCCTGTAGAAGACTTACAGGACTATCCTGTAGAAACCTCTGAGTACCCTGTAGGATCCCCTGCAGACATCCTGTAGGAGGCCACTCACTCGGTTGCTGAGCTTCTGAATGTGAGGAACCTCTGTGGATGGATGCTAAGGATCCCTAGGGACCTCTCCTAGCCTCGCCAACCTGTCCCACGTTTTCCTTCCTTCTCCATCCCATCTGCACAACCAAACCCTGATAAGCACAAAATCATAATCATTCCACCCACTTAATGAAAAAGTAAATACAAAAACATGTCTTTTATGATGTAAGCAGTTTAGATCCATGCATTTTCACTTATTAGAGATAGTTGCAGCATTGGTAGAAGTTTCCTTCACGTCATTTGCATTATAGAGGCTAGACTAGCTAAATTAGGGTTTCCTAGGTTTACATGCTTGATTTGCTTTCAGTTCATTGTTGTCAAATAGATTAGTCTTCTTTGAGCTAGCTTTTGTCCATCATTGATAGAGCTTCTTCTGTAAGCCCATAGAAGTTGGCTTAAGCCCTAGCGGACTTGTGCCAGCTGACCAAGTGACAGCTGCGACAAGAGCTAGTACTTGTGCATATAGCACGGCCGCTTCCAAGTTTGTACGAACTACCGGGTTGATAAAATTAAGAGACAGGAAGCCCCAGGAGTTGTAGCATTATTGCTACAATACTGGGGCTCACCAAGTACCCACTGTGCATACTTTTAAGTAGACCCACATAGAAATATTCAAAATACATGAAAAAACGTGTTTGAAAACACATTTTTTCATGTACTTTGATTCTTTCTCTGTTTGGATCTACTCAAAAGTATGCAGAATGGGTACTCATTAGATGAAAAATCTAATTACACATCCAACTAGTGTACACACTTGAAATTTGAGCAAAGATACAAGGAGATAAGTCAAAAATACAAATAAAAAAGTAGTTTTCTTCTTTTCGTACAAAAATATTTACCCCTACGGATGAAATCGTCATCTTGAATTCTATTGGTTATTTTAAAGTTGATTTTGCTAGTACATTTTTCATTTTGAGGCCCAGTTTCCTCAAAATTCCCCTAACATCATAGAGACATGAAGTTACACTTAGTTCTAAATTACCATGGTGGCCAACACAATTACATCCAAACAAAGTTTGATTTCGTGGACA
Source organism: Pinus taeda (assembly GCA_000404065.3). NCBI lineage: Eukaryota > Viridiplantae > Streptophyta > Pinopsida > Pinales > Pinaceae > Pinus > Pinus taeda. Next base: position 42,186 of record APFE030957143.1, on the reverse strand, counting down.
TCTCATCACTAGGGGCCACTTTGATATGTTGTAAAATTGAGTAGAGGAATAAGTGGGATCCCATGTTCATGATCTATCACAAAAAAAAGAAAACCTAGAAAAGGTGGCCCTACTGTGTAGAACAAGGGATAGACTAAGGAGATCCAACCTCAAGACAAATATTCCAAGTATTAAGAAAATAAGGGCAATCAAAAGTTGAAGAGGGACAACGGAAAGAAGTGTGAGTTCTGCAAAATAGGATGGATAAAATTTAATGAATATCACTCAAAATAATAATTGTTCGTTGAGCTTAAGGAAAAAGTGTCGTACCCAATCTCATACTCTAATTTAGAGAAAGATAAGGGAAAGTGGATCATCGATGTAGAACTCAATGTTATCATCACAACTACAAAATATCTAACTACAAGAGTTATATGAGATTAAGGAGGGGGGCACCTCTTCCATTCACAAATATAGGTGAAGGGGGCCCACCACATTTCATTATTAATAATGAGAAATAAAATAAATTGATCTCAACCAATGTCGTCAAGAGGTTGAAGCTACCAATAGTGCCACACCCCCATTCATACACCATTAGTTGGTTGAGCCAAGGACGAGACATCCACATCAACCATCAATGTTTCCTATCCTACGACATCTATCCCCTTAAAGATGAGATACTATGTGATGTTTCTCCACTTGAGGTTGTGATGTTCTTTTATGACAACCTCATATGTGGAAACGTCATGTTATTTATGAATTTTGTCCCCATAGAGTCATTGTTAATCTAGGACGTCCACTGTATAAGGTACTTCGACTAATACATGTCAAAAAATATAATATTGTTACACTTAATTATAAATTCATAAACTTACGAATTGCAAACGTAGTATATGCAGAAATAGATCATATATAATATTTATCTACTTTAAACAATAAAAAATAGGACTAAGTTTAGGAAAATGAAAGTACAGAACACACTTGCATAAAGGAAACAATCTTGCATGAAATCAAAAAATAACTAAACCACTCCTAGTGATGATCAAGTACTTAGGCATCGATCATGCTATTGGGGCCTTGTTGTCACCAAATTATCTCTTTCCATATATTAGAGTATCCATCTTCCACAAATCATCCATTAGAGAAAATTTGAGGTAAAAGATGGGCCTCAAAATAAAAATGTACAACAAAAATCAACTTTATAATAACCAATAGGATTCAATATGATGATGTCAACCATGGGGGATGATTCACCATTTTTGGAGTTAAAAAAAAAAAAAAAAATCTCATATTTTCAACTTATCTCCCTACGATTTTACTCAAATTTCGAGCGGGAGCACCCATTGGATGCAAAATTTAATTTTTCATCCAAGGAGTACCAATGTTGCATACTTCCCATGGACCCTACTATAAAAAAAAAAAAAAAAAAAAATCTGAAATACATGAAAATTTTTGCTTGCAGTCACATTTTTAATGTATTTCACATTTTTTTGTAGTAGGGTCCATTGAAAATATGCAACATGGGTACTGAGTGCTCCCGCTCAAAATTAGAGTAAAACCATAGCGAGATAAATTGAAAATATTAGTCGACAAAAGTAGTTTTTTTCTTTTTCCCTCCAAAACTTGATGAGGTAATCTAATCTTATTTTATTATTTCCACTATTAGTTTATAGTATTCTTTAGGAGACCCATTTTAGACCTCAAAATTTCTGTAACGATTCTATTGTTGTTAAGTTAGAATAAAAACTTAATAGCATTGTAGAAAAATAAACAAACCACACTTGCATCAATAAAAAACTAATTATGAAATAAATTTGCATGAATGAAAAACCACCATGTTCTCATGGAGTGAAATCCTAAGAATTCATGGTAGCAAACTTTAACTTTAACACCATAAACTTAAAACAAAACCTTTATACTTATAAAACTAGAAACTAACAATTTATGTGAAAGGAAATATCAAGAATTTCTACTCACTCCATATAAATGGGACATATGTCCTCTCCATTGGAATGGAGATAGAACTCTTATTTATGGAAAAACTAAGATAACCAATAATTTTAGATCCACAATATTGTCGTATGGTTCCAACCACTTTCCAATAACTAGAAAGTCAACAATATCTCTAAAAATATCTACGATACTTGATACCAAATCCTATCCAAGGGTGCAAGGTTCTTTCAATATTCAAGTTATTTCATTAATGATTCCAAATCAATGGAAAATCTTCAATGGTTGAAAATGGAATTCAAATTTGGGGTTAGGTGATTATAATTTCCATTGTTGGAATCTCCAAATATACCTAGAATCATCACCAAAGTCACGCAATTTTCAAGGATAAGTGAAAATATATAATATTTCTAATATTTACTCATAAGCTCACTTAAAATTCTAAATAATTTCAATGGGAAATACAAAACCTAATCCCACATTAAAAATTTAGAATTCTCTTAATGCAAGGTTATAAACAAGTGGAAAATGGTTAAAAATGAAGAGAAAGGTTATGAAAGGATGCAAAATAATGATAATTTTCATGACTGGACATTCCTCCTAACTAAAGATGTTGCATTCCTCATGCAACCTTGTATATGATTTTCCTTAATTATGTGATGGAATCTTCATTTTTTTGAAAAGTATCTAAGTCACAAATGAGTTTCTTGTGTGGCAACCACAAGTTTTGGAAGTTATGGTTTTTGTGTGCCAACATCTACCTCTTAGGGGATTTGTTCTCTTTCATGTTGCAACAAAGAATCTTCCCCGTTTATTCAATAGAAAATATATAAACTTGAAAATTCAATCATGTTCATGCATTCAAAATGATGACTCAATAGTTTGTACATCAACCAAATATCTTTTTGTTCCTTGGTCATATTTTGACCCATCATATCAATAATTGAACCAAATTTATGAAGTAACTTTCAAACTACTTATTAAATGAATCCTTGTAATCACTAGCATGCAGTTGACTCTGGGTTTGACCATGAGCTAACACCCTCCTCATTGAATTTGGAATTGGCTCAATAGGTTCCAAACCATCTCATGAAGCTTGCATAAAAAACCCATGTGGTGGATTTAGGTTTAAGTTTGTGCTAATATGCAAATGCATAAATGGTTATCAAATCTCTATAAGCTAGTTACAAGATTTATTAGCAAGTTTTATCAGTTAAAAGATTTCTCGTAACAATTTTTTTTTTGCCATTTTATCAAAATGTATCAATTGGGCTCTTGGGAAATTTTGTGGGGTTGTTGGTATTACCTTTATGCTTCAACTCACCAAAAACCACAGCGAATGGATGCATGAACTTCAAAAAAAAAATGTAAAATGGTTGTAAGTGATAGTGGTTGATTTCTCCCAAAATAAAAAATTGTTTGAATTGAAATTTCTTTTGTTTATTCATCTTACCTTGATGCATTATTTTCCAAAATTTTATGGCCCTCTGATGCATAGACTACAATATATGAGCAAATCAAATTTTGATCTCTATATTAAAAAAATGGATTGGAAATCACAAATTCTTTGCGTTTAACTTTATTTGTTATTGTAGGTGAGACATGCTCATTTATTTGTAGCTATTGTTAGTGTGGGACAAGAATTTTGAAGTCCTCATAGGATTTATGAAGCCCTTGAGCTAAAAATATACCACTACAAACTTTTAATAAATGGTACAAGGACATATTTAAAAAAAAAAAAGTTGTTGTAACCAGCACAGTAAATCCAGTTTGGAAATAGAGTTTTTCCATTGGATTGAAACAACATGGCTATCCAAAACTCAGTGAAAAGTTGCCCTCTTCTTATATGGCATCATACAGGTCGTCACTCATGCATTTAAACATACCTACATGTTTTCATTTTTCTTCCTTAGCTACCTGTACCAAGTTCTGATTTTGTTTTTTGATAAACATAGAAACACTTGAGTACTTGAAATATTTACTACTAGAATAGAGGAAAACTATTTTATTACTAGAAACTTCATTTTTTACAGGGTCTGGAAATGGCATTTTAAGGCCATCAAGATTTTGTTCATTGATTTATACTTCGAGACATAGTGAAATGTCAACAATAAAGTATCTATTATATGGCTTCTTAATTTACATTGACCTCATATTTGAATTCAAAACCATGAACTTAGCCTTTGTAGGTTTGTTTCTCACAAGCTTCACTCTCTTTGATATGAGGGAATATCTCATTGGTGCCAAGCATACAAGACCTCCATTACTTCCTTGACATCAAAACACACAAAAATACTAACAATGAAAATGCTAATAGTGAGAGTTAGGCCCAAAGTCAATCCATAGAACCAACCTAAGAATTTTCAAAATCATATTTATTTGTCTAGCAATTTTCCCCTTTTTTCAAATTTGACAAGGTTGTCCAAGTGCACAAAAATTATGCCTTGGGATGATTTTAAGGAAAAATTAAGTAATTCAAGTTGTGTATGGTGTATTTCATCATTTATTAATATAATTTTAAATTTTTCATTTTGATGAAAATTGTTCAATTGTGAACATCCTCCAAGTTGTAGATTTGAATTTGAAGGCCCATTGCTATAGAAACCAATGAAGGTGTTACAGGATTTGGTTTCTTATAAAAATATAAGTCAATTGGGGAAGAGACATGTTAATCACCATCATTTCACAAGGATTCAAAAGTTCATGTGATGTCACAATAGCATATGATATGGAATGGACTTTAAAATTTATGAGTACCCGCCTAGCCCCACCCACCCAAAGTAACAATGCTTTCTATCCTTAGAAAATTTTGACAAATGAGGAAGGGCATATTAGAGAAGCATATAAGAGGCATAAGAAATTTCTATGTATAGTTTTTCTAGTATAATATGAATTATTGATTAAAAATTAGAAAATAAACATACCTTGAACTACCCAAGAAGTCCATGAGTTAAGCATCTTGAGGGTAGGACAGTTGAGTCAGTCCACACTGGTGATCTGAACTGAGCTAAATAAGAGAGAGGAATGTAGAACCTCAATCATGTGGTACTTGTATCTTGAGATATAGAGACATGGAACTTGTGAGATAATGGTTGTTTACGATTTGGATCTATAACTTCAAATATTGAAAATTTGTGACATAAAGAGTAATGGATCTTAGGTGGAATATTTGGTTTCTCTTTCATTATTTGAAAATTTGGTCTCTCATAGTAGCATGTTTTCGAACAAAAGTTTTTTGGTTGCATACAAAATGGTTTTCACAATTAGAAATTTTTATTCCCTAGGAATGCCTTCCACCAAGTTGGTTCTCAAGTATTCTACAATTTGATGGCCTCCGAGACAAGTTTTCACCATCATATTTCATTTGAGTGAATATATATGACAATGAGGTGGCACAACATTGTAAAGGAGATTAATTACATTATTTGATGGGTTAAGGGTACGTGTAGTATAAAATTATGAAAATCTTGTGAAGGAAAATTAGGTTGAAGTCATAATTTAGTAGTAATAGTATCACAAAAAGTTTAAGTTTGACCATATAAACAAATGAAATTTTGGACTTAAACATGGATGGATTGTCAACTTCAAAAGAAGGAAATATATTCTCATAATATTAATGAATTACATAATGATCCATATGAATTTTGGAAGGATTATTTTTTTGCAATGACATGAAGGATGTGACTTGATGTGGTGTAAAATTTGACTTCTTTTGATAATGGTCTTCATGTCACATGATCCCTTAATCTTGATCTACCTTGAGAAATTTGGTATTGTTGGTAAACAACTAGAACATTATTATAAAAAGAATCAAGGTTTTGAGCTTATTTATAATGTTGTACCTTCTTGGCTTGAATATTTGGATGTCACACACCCATTTATAAAAAATTGATCTTCAAAAGTGACTTGTGCATTGAATAATCTTCTTAATCAGTCCAAGGTCTAAAAAACTTAATATTTTCCTACAATAAAACGTGAAATAATGGAGGAAGAAAGATCAGAAGTATTCTTTTTCCAATATATATGAACACAATCACAAACAATGCATAGAAACAAACCTAAGGAAAAATAAACAAAGAAAAAAATATTTTGTTACTTGTTCAAGAGTGTTGGCCAAAAAGGTAGCCTGTCAATGTTTTGTTGATAACTTCTTCATTAAAGGTCTAATTTTATAGATTCAAAATCCAAATTGAAGAAAATTCATAGTGATACTTCCAATAGAAACATATTTCAAAAGTTAATTTAAATGATGCGTCAAACATGTTGAGGACTAACTTGCTTGATGGGGTTGTTTGTGAATTTCTGCCTAAACAAACAATCATTAATCTAAGCATTAAGTTTTCGTTAAAGAACAGATTAATGTGATTCCAGTTGTATATGAAATTAGATTCAATTATATATCTCCAATAGAAATAATTTTTTGAGATAACTTGATTTAATATCTAAAAATGGTTGATGAATAAACCTAGGAGGAAAAGTTTAACTATGTTAGTTTTAAGACATGCAGTTCCTAAATGTGTCATTACTCTTTCATGAGATGTCTAAATGGAATAATTCAATTTTTTTATCAAACCATTTTTTAATATGTGGTTATTTGATATATGAAATATGTTGGTTGGGATGCAAATTTTTCATAATGTAGATTTCATGACCAAAAATCATGACAATGGAACACTACCATGTCACTGTAGGAAATATAAATGCAAGGTACATTATAGAGTAAATTTTATAAGTGAATGCTACAATATAATTTGAAATCTTTGATGGATATAAACGATTGGAAATTATATTCATAAAGTGGATTAAACTTTAAACATTTAAAAGTTATTTAATTTATAAACTAATTAATTTTTTTTCGTAAGCTGAAATTCTATTCATTCTTCAAAAGGATGTACATCAAGAGTAGCAGTAAAAAATAGGTGGTCTCACCCCAACCAGGTTTGTTGACCACCGCATACAACATATGACAAAAGTACAAAAAGGAAAGTAAGGACATCATCCAAAATCGAGAAGGCGAAAGGCACCAGAAGACAAGTAAAACATAGAAAACACTTGTAGTCATGCTAGTCATCTGACATGATGGAGGCTATGTTGTTCGGGGCTATCCTAGGAGGCAGAGGTTGAAAAGAGCATTGGATGTGCTCCTTGAAATGAGCCATCCAGGACTCCAATTCTCCACCTTCTCTGATAGAAAGTTTTGTCCTTGCCATACCACCACAATATGCTCTCGGATGTGGCACTAAAAGAAATGCAATTTATCCAAGGTAGCTCCCAGTTCCACATGTTCCTCCCATTTGATTCTTTCAATAGTTTCCAATCAATCCAACAAGGATTGAATTAAGTATCTACAATTTTCCAGGAAAAAATGTTGAATGACCCTTGAACCAAGAACTGAAGACTCTACACCCTGTCGCCATCCCGAGTTGCTACATCATCGAGCTTGCCCCTAGTTAGTGTTCACAACAATCGACCGCCATATCCCTTCGCCTTAATGCCATGCCCTCCACCACCCCATACACAAAACACCATTCTCTAGGATCTTTTCTCTGACTTGTCACCCCGACGAGCCATAGACACCTCCACCCCTTGCTTTGTGTTTTGCAATTGAGAAGCTTGGTCCACGCCGAGAAGGGATTTGGAGGGAAGGAGGACCACCCTCTTCTTGGGGCAGGATGCATCGACATTGGGCTAGAAGCTTCACCTACAATGTAGAAGATCCTCCAGGCATGCTCGACCCACACCCACCAAGCATGATGCACCAAGTTCAGAAACCAATAGCCTCCCAGAAAGGGTTGTGGACTCCCACCAACTGAAACCACACAACACCGCACAGATTCAGGAGATCCGCCACCCCACCATTTGCTCCACCGCAGGCTCGAACATAGAGTGGTACTGAAATTAAAATAATTCAAACACAAGAGGGCCAAAAGAAGCAAAAAAATTCCCACCACACTCAGAAGACCTCCCCCCCAACCACACCAGCAGCAAAAGATCACTTCTACATCCAAGATTCTTTCTCCCTTCCCCTAGAAAGACATAGAAAACATCATGTGGAGAATCCAAACAACCCAATTACGAGACCAAAAGCCAAAATATGAAAGCCATCTACAGAACCGCCACCCCTCCCAGGAGAAATTATGCCTACACGGTCCACTCTAACCATTGAAAGACTAGTAATTGCAGAACACCAATACACAAATTGGGTAGAAGCTTTCAAAGGCCAATTCCACTGGGAACCATAGTTGGCAGCCACTCAAAAAACACCCTTGCAACAGGAAATTTACCATTTTACAGAGCCAACAGCCTGGGGGTGAACCGCATTTCCAGGGGTTCCACCCTACTCAACGGAAGCGGCATCACGTTCTTCTCCGGTGAGCAAAGAACCATGCAAGAGCATGAATACAAAATGAAACATGAGTGAAGTCCTCATCGACAACCCTCGATCTTAGAACGATGTCTCCCATGTTGGTCGAGGTGCTACTAAATTCCACATGCATAAAATTAATCCTCCCCAAACGCTAGGTAAAGTGAGAGGGTAAGGGGGGCGTCCCTTGACCTGCGTGCCAGCTATTGGTCATCATGGGCCACAAGGTTCCCCGTGCACTATGTCCATCTCCCCCCATCAAGGAAGCTTCTTCTAGTGCCACTATTTGACAAAGATCCATCAGGTGGGTGTTTTGAGAATGAGGGGGGAAATCCTAGAGGAGATCCTGCCTTGATTATCACTTCCCCAATTTGCAAGGTTATGAAATACCTTATTCCCTTCACGATCTACATGTTCTGTGATTATATATTTAAGGAGGAAATCCTATAGAGAATATGTTCCCCTATCAGTTCCAGTCACAAACTCTTAATAATTTTATCTGGGGGGGAGAGTTTTTGAAGCATGGATATCAAAATCTGGAAGTCCCCTGTGACCTATATTTTTTCCACCCCCATCTTTGCTACCATGTGCAGACCTCTCTCCAGTGCCAGATATTATGCTACATTGTTCATGGTGCTACCATATGAGGCTGCATAAAATTTCACTGCTTTCCCCTTATCATTGTGAATTATTCCTCCTAGACCAGTCAGCTCGATGTTTCCCTTAGAGGCACCATCAAAATTGAGCTTGAAGAATCCCTTTGGGGGACACAGGAAGGAGGTTGAAGAACCCCCCTGCATTGGAGGGAGCCGAGTTGGCCCAAGGTCGAAAGAGTCCTGGCTGAGATCGAAGGCAGAAAAAATAATGCACTGATTTCCTTCTGCTTTCCATTCCCCCTCTAACCATCTAGAAATGGAGAGAGTCTCTTTGATATTTCGAAGAACTATCTTCCATACGTGATTAACTTGAAAGGTTTATGAGTGAAAGACTACCCTGTTTCTAGCCTTCCATATATTCCAGAGGACAAAACCTTTAGAAAGGCACCAATCTCTGTTGACAATGAGGTTTTTAAAAAGTGTCCATCTCCAGGACTCTACAGATTTTCTCAAGTTGTTATCTGATTGATCAATCACACCAAACACAACAGCAAGGCGATCCCATACCTCTATCATGTTTGGGCAGAAAGTTCAGAGATGGTCAATTGTTTCTTCCTCTTTGCAGCAGAGAGGGCACTAGAATGGGCCACAGAAGCCTTTTTTCTGAATTTTTTCCCACATGAGGAGTTTTTCTTGGCCCGTTAACCATAGGAAAAATGATACTTTTGGCCATAAGCAGGAGTATCATATTCATTTCCATAAGGGGTTCGGATGCAGTTTCCCTATAGATGATAAGATCGAATAAGCTTCTTTGAGAGAAAACATACCTTTCGAGAGGTGACCCCATTGTATCTGATCAGGCTCCCCGTTATTAAGAATAAGACATTGAAGGAGAATCAAAGTGAGAGCTTCCCAATACAGAGGAGGATCATGGGTTGGCCAGTGATCTGAAGATTTCCACTCCCTCCATTTTGACCTTGGGATTATGTCCTACCAAAATTCATTAACGTGATCTGCTCCCAACTGAGTGGTAAACCTTTGGAGATCTTCGAGGGAAAGATATTGATCCAATCTGGGGTGTTGCATCCATGCCTCCTTCCAGAATTTGGCCTTACAATCATTCTTGATTTCCTAGAAACCATGATATCATATGAAGTCCTCATGATCTTTTGCCCGATTCCAGTGAAAATTTCTAAATCTAACACATTAGAAACCCCTACTGCAATTTTTGGTTTACTATCTCCTACTTGTTCTTTAATTAACAAGTTATTTAATTGCATAAAAATCGAAATAAGCACAAATGAATCCTTCACAGATATACATATCATGCACTAAAGTAAATAAAAACAATAACACAATGGGCACCGTTACTTTTGGACAATCATCCCCAAAAAACCCCAATGTGGGAAAATTGGTGCAACATATAGAGGGTTTGTATTATTAAGAATATTTGTGAATACAACTAGGGTGCCAGAAATGGCTGACCCTTCAAAGAATATCCTTGGCAGTAGTACCTCTCTCCGGAGATAGATATTCCGGCAAATTAGTAACCGGATGATCAACCCCACCATGACTCTGGTTGTTCCTTATGCTGGACAGCGAAAGCTGCTCCAAGCACTGCTCTGGAACTATGACACCCTCTCCCAGCTTAGGATCTAATGATCAGCTCCCATTCTGCCACACAAAATCTCCCAGCGCTGCCTCTGAGGCCCTCTGCATCCTCTGTGTCAGCCTTTAAGGCCCTCTACATCCTCTGTGCTAGCTCCTATGACCTTTGCATCAACCCTCGTAGGCTTGTGTTGTCTCTCTTGCCACTTCACTACCTCTCCACTCTGTAATATTCAACCTCTTGGTGAACTACCCCTCACTACAACCGATCACTTACTCGATTTCCTCAGCAAACCTTGCCCCATAAAATCAAACTAACTGATCTCTCTTGGTGTATCTCCAACTGACCTTCAAGCCTCCTCTTATACTTTTCCTATTGACGATTCAATGACCGAGATTAAGTCCCTAATCAACGAATAATATTTGAATTAGCTTGATCCTTGTCTCTTAGAAATTTCTCACCCATATTATATTAATAAACATTAATATTTTAATTTCCCTAAGTTTAGACTTAAGAACTCATTAATAATATTAATTATTTTAATATCTCTTCATCCAGGTGGAATTTCTCCAAACAATTTCCGGGTCTTGGAGATCTCATGTTCCTTAGCCTCTCCACCAATTTTCGTGGCTAGGGCACATCTGATGCTACTAAAAATAAACACTCCCTCTTAGTGAAGAATGTGCTCTAACAATGCTTCACCATAGAAGCATCACATTGATCCTCCGCATCGATCGTTTATGTTGATGTTTGGCCTGCTGCCCCACATCCATTGCACTAGTGCTTCTTGTACTTCTTCCCATGACACTTCCACTTCCATTACTACATCTATACTACATCTCCCTCTCAACATGCTGCATCATGCTTCTCGTAGCACTGGCACTACTAACTGTTGCACTACAACTTAGTTACCAAGAAGTAAGTATCTGACTTCACCCAAACACTGACATCCTGGTTATTTTAGAAGCCTTGTGATGTTGAAGCTACCTCTGTTGCTATCCTGTGCACCCTATTTTGCCATTGCGCTTATACAACCTATTTTATGCCTCTCACACTAATACAACCTCCACTACACTGTTATGGACTTCTACACTCTAGCACTGCCTTGTTGCTCCATTACACCTTGCTCCACCCAACACCTATCATCATGCTACTATTGTTAAGGGCTCCCGTGGCCGTATGTGATCCAAGTGTTTGGGCACCTCAAGGATCCTTCCCTTGCATGTAGTCCTCTCGACTATAACTCTGTTTCTCCCCACCTCTTCTCTAGAGGTGCATGAGCACTCATGGCACAATTGTCATCAGTCTCGACATCCTTCTTTGCATTTGTTGGAGTTGCCTTTGAGTCGAAAGCTTTTCCCTTCCTTTCTTCTTGGGGGACTGAGATGCATAATGTCCCATCTCCCCACAATTGAAGCACTTGAACTTGGAGATATCTTTCTTCTTCCTATTTTGAACCCCTTGTTGTCCCGCATATGCTAGAGTTGCATCCTCCTCCTTCTCTTTCTTGATTCGAATTTCCTTACTGCTACTCCCTGCTATGGTCAATATCATGATCTCTTATTGTCGAAGAGATACCCACATTTCCTCCCAACTAGGGAGTATCACTCTTCCCAAAATGATTTAAACAAACGTCTCCCAGTCCTCAAAGACTACATTTAGAGCAGTCTTGACCATGAACTCATGATCCAGTGTAGACCCTATGGAAGTAAGTTGGTCGTGAGTTTCTTGCAACCTGAGAAGAAACAAATCTATCTCCTTTCCTTTTTGCATCTGATATGACCTCAGTTGATTCTCTAATAACATATTTCGTTGCATGGAAGAGCCCTGGTATAAGGTGGTTAGTATCTATCACATCTCCCTTGTTGTGTTCTTCTCAGCAATATGTGGTATGACATGATATTTGACCCCATCTAAGATCATGCATTTTGCCTCAGCCTCCTCATACTTCTCATTTGCATTAGGGTCAACTAGGACAGCTACGGTTTTCAAGGTGTAGTCCTTGATGCAATGTTTATCCAGGATTGCTAGGATCCTAGCCTTCCAGATGACAAAATTGGAAGCCCCATCCAATCTGTCCTAATCCCTCAATCAGTTTACTACCATCTTTGCTCCTCTTCTCTAGACTCCCTTGTAGAAATTTTGAATAATAAACACATATTCAATGGAGACTATCCTGGTCATTTACTATTGTGGAATACATACACAATACATAAGCTCCTTTACGTTGATCATCAATATAGCAGCATCAATAACAATAAAACATCAAGAGCATGCACACATTAACATAGTATGTAACCCGGGGAAAGCTTACAGCTGAAAACCCCACACTATATGTATATTAATGATTGAGAACATGTAACATTACAATAGTCAATAATTCTCACAAGTATCTAGCACTATCTCCACCTATTACACACAATACAACTCAGATCTGATCTCCAAATCTCCTCTGCTGCTTGCCTGCCTCCACTGCTCAATACCTGCTCAAGAATGGATGAGAATGGTTGAACCAAACTCGTATTTACCTCA
>APFE030957143.1:807-24072 GCA_000404065.3 Pinus taeda | reverse complement strand
ATATGTCTAAAAATAGACATAGTCTAAAAATAGACTTTGCGCCATAATTTGCCTGCGGGCCCACTTAGTGAAGGTGACTCTTTTCACTAAGCTCCATCATCTTGTTGCAATCTCAACATCCCTCTGAGTCCTGATTTCCTTCTCAGAAATCCTTCGACTAGTTGTCAAATCAATCTTCTCCAATCCTCCTTTGCCACTGCAACTCAGATCTAGATTTCTTGGCTAGAAATTTTTTGAGGTAGTGTTTTTCTGTACCTTGGTTCAGTCTCTTTAGACACTGTTCTTCAGTCACAAAAAAAACATCCCACCAGCTCCACAAATCAAAATCTTCTTAGCTCCCTTAGCCTCGACAACTGAACAATTTGAGCCCTTCTGGCTCTACGCGATCACAGTGAGAGTTGGATCAGTTCCTCCTAGCCACTGCATCAATCCTTCCTGGCTGAGAAATATGACTTGGCATTGTGTAGGCCTGATATTCCCCTGTCTTCCTCTGCGTTGTCTTGGATAGCTAATGCAACTATTGTGTGGGCTTCTCCCGGCTACTATGTCACCTTCACCTGGCTTAGAGTGTTGACGAAGGCACTACGTGAGCCTCTACGTCACCCTCTCTGCACTGTGTCACTCCTTATTATGTGTCTTTGGCTCTGGAACAACGTTGTCTCTTAAGACAATTGCTTTTCTGCTGCAAATTCTCAGATTTTATTCGATGGTGTCTTTAGTCACCTTTGATCTGCAATCGCTTTGATACCATGTGAAATTTTTTGAATCTAACGCATCAGAAACCCTACTGCAATTTCTAGTTTACTATATCCTACTTTTTCTTTACATTAACAAGTTATTTAATTGCATAAACATCGAAGTAAACACAAATGCAGCCTTCACAGATATACAGATCATGCACTGAAGTAAATAGAAATAATAACACAAAGGACACCATTATTTTTAGACAATCGTCCCTGAAAAACCCAATGTGGGAAAACTGGTGTAGCGTATAGAGGGTTTGTATTATTAAGCAGATTCGTGAATACAACTAGGGTGCTAGAAATGGCTCACCCTTCAGAGAATATCCTTGGAACTAGTACCTCTATCCGGAGATAGATATTCTGAAAAATCAGCAACCGAATGATCAACCCCACTATGACTCTGACTGTTCCTTGTGCTGGAGAGTGAAAGTTGCTCCAAGCAATGCTCTGGAACTGCTTCACCCTCTCCTGGCTTAGGATATGCAAATCAGCTCCCAATCTACCCCACAAAATATCCCAGTGTTTCCATTGAGGCCCTTTGCATCCTCTGCGTCAGTTTCTACAGCTTTTGCGTTAGCTTTTAAGTCCCTATGTGTCCTCTACACTGGATCCTACGACCTCTGCGTCATCCCTCCTAGGCCTGCATTGTCTCTCCTGGCACCTCGCTGGGACCTGACACTCTACTATGTATTCTTAAGCCTCTTGTTGAACTGCCCGTCACTGCAACTGATCACTTTCTCAATTTCCTCAGCAAACCTTGCCCCAAAAAATAGAACTGGCTGATCTCTCTTGTTGTATCTCCAACCAACCCTCAAACCTCCTCTTATACTTTTCCTATTGACGATTCAATGGTTAAGATTAAGTCCCTAATCAATGGCTAAGATTAGAACTGGCTTGATCCTCGTCTCTTAGAACTTTCTCACCCATATTATATTAATACACATTAATATTTTAATTTTCATAAGTTTGACTTAGGAACTAATTAAAAATATTAATTATTTTAATATATCTTCATTTGGGTGGAATTTCTCCAAACGATTTTTGGGTCTTGGAGGTCTCATATACCATAGCCTCTCCACCAAATTTCATGGCTAGAGCATATCTGATGGTACCAAAAATCAACAATTCCATATTGAGGAGCCATATGGTAAATCATGGAAATGCATCGATAGATCCTGCCAACCCGCGACTCAATATTTGGATGCCCAGAGATGTTTCCAAATATCCTATCCTCCCTACAGCCATTGCCACCATACTTTTTCACTAAGGACGTGTGACAAAAGTTTAAGGTCCTTTAAGCCTAATCTGCCTTGAAATTTTGGTTTACATAGTTTGTCCCAGGCCACCAGGGCCCATTTTCGGGAAATCTGCGGTCCTGATAAGAGAAATTTCCAAAATTTGACTGTGAGATCCTTGTAGATGCTTCGAGGAGCCAAGAGGACTGAGAGCTAATAAATAGGGATAGCCTGTAGAACCGCCTTCAAAAGAACAAGTTGACTTGATGAATTTAAAACTTTGAAGGTCCAACTTGATAATTTCTTGTCAATGCAAGAGAGAAGCTCCTTCCAATGGGCAGTCTTAACAGAGTTTGACACCAAAGGGACTCCGAGGTAAGTTCTTGAAAGTGCTTCAATTCAGAATCCAAGGGTCCTAACTAGATGACTTTGCACTCTAGGGTGAGTGTCGAAGAAGAAGATATTGGATTTTTTACCATTGATCTAAGTGCCTGAAGCTTGCTGGAAAAGTTTCATAATGGATCCAAATTGTTTGGCTTCTTGTAAGTTAGGTTTCCCATATAACATGTTGTCATCAACAAATTGCTAGCAGGTGATTGGAGGGGCCCCTTGGGAGAGATTGATACCCTGGAGACACTAGGATTCCATTGCCTCTTTAATCAGTCTGCCCAGTCCTTCTGCTACTATAATAAAGAGAAAGGGGGATAGGGGATCCCCTTGACGAAGCCCCCTAGTGATCCGAATTGGATCCTAAAGAACTCTCTAAGTTTTCATAACTCTATAAAATTCATGCCAAAGTTTCAAAGTCTTACAAAGGTCGAGCTTATCAGAAATATCCTTGAATAATTGTAATTTGTGAGCAGCGCCGAGCAACAAGGACCCTCGGTCAAGCGTGCTGACCATTGGCCCATGGTAACGCGCGCTGCCACAAAATAGCAAAATGGGAAGCCTTTTTGAGAAACGGGGGAGGTTTTTGATATTGCCAGGAAAACCCCTCAGAGAAGAAAAAGCCTCGAGCGACTTAGACCCGGAAAGTCAAAAACCGTACGGAATTCGCCGATTCCATTAGAGGCAGATCCCACATGAAAATCGGCAGGATATCGGAAGGGCTTCGAGCGGTAAGCAGTTTCAACTGAGTCCTACCCGATGCCACACAATGGGTGCCACGCGTCCAGCGGAAGAGAGAGAAAATCGCTCACATCGGACGGGTAAACAACATGCTACTTACCAACCCGATATGGACGAAGACCATAGGATCTGGAGGCCCTAAATCGATAGTGGATATGGGATCCGACAGATGACTAGATTCAATGGGGTAAACAGGCCAAGTTGTATAAAGGTTTGAAGTTCGACATGAACGACGAGTTGGCAGAGGAATCATGCTTGCAGGCATTCTAAAAAGTTAAATGGAAATAACGGCAATTCAAACATTTCCAACAGAACTGACGCTTAGTTCGTTATGAAATAGGTAGGAACCTCCTTGTAAGGCGTTACACAGTGATGATGATGCTAAATAGAGGAATTCAAATGGACAGAGGCAGGAGAACTAGAGCACCGGGAAGTAGAAATGAACAGTTAGAAAGTAGATTGGCTTTAAAGCCACAAACTGATAAAAACAAAGCAAGCAGTGAGAAAAGTGAGTAAGAAAGCTAGAGCAGAGAATAGAGAAAGTAAGTTAAGCTGACTTGCAGAGCAAAGGCAGCATCGAGACAGAGCCAGAGAGAGTCAAAGAGTCTGTGTACTCCTGATAAGGCTTGAGAGGTTCAAGCGAACTCCTCAGCATAGGCCTGTCATGTATGAGTCTCAGATTGGGCTCATGCTACTGTGACCAACAGAGGTCAAGTTTTCAGTAAGGAGAATCTATGTACTCCAGAGACTTGGGGGATCCAAGTCCAATCCTACTAATTTATATCTGTTGAGTGAGTCTCAAATTGAGCTCATTGTTGTAAAACTCTGCTTTGAAAATATAATAGAGAGGCCACCACTGAAGGCTGGACTAGAAGATGTAGCCCAGGAGTATTAGGTGAACTCCTTATTAAACTTGTCGTGCTTACATGTTTTCCTGTTATGTTTTCTCTAGCTACTTTAGTGTCTATGTATTTCACAATCTTATCGATCCGTTGCATAAAGTAACATAGGCACATCCATGCACATGATTTTGTAATACCTTTAATGTTGGAATTATGGTACAGGTGTTGTCCTTGAAGGCAACTCACTCAGGGGTATGATACAAGTGTTGTTTTTGGTGGCAACTCAATCAGAGGACAAGCAAGAGATATACGCATGTTAACCTTGATGGAAGCGCGTATACACGCAGGCTAGTGGAACAGAAGGCGCGTACACGTACACACGCAGGTTCATAGAAGTAAAGGCATGTACATGTTGGAAACCATGGTTTTGGTCCGTGGTATTTGGTCCATGGTATTTGATCCGAAGTGACGACCCCAGGTATTGGGTCCAAGGTATTGGTTCGACGTGGTTTTGGACCATGGTATTGAGAAAAGCATAAACCTGTATAAGGAGAAGATCATTAGGCCAAGGGGGTGTGTGTAATGAATGTTTGTTGAAGGGTGAAGTTCGAGCATGATTGTTATGGGTTTGTGATGCTTGGCTTGATCTGAATCAAGTTGATGACATCGAAGGTTTAAGTATTTATCTATAGATCTATACGTGGGTTCTCTTTGGTAAAGGCGCATATACACGCGTGTTTGACATAGTCAAGTAGCGTATGCATTATGAGATTTGATGTTTCTGGTTGTTGTTGATTCTAGTGGTTGTGGCAGAGTTCTGGGCTCTGTGATGATTGTTGTGTATTTATGGATCCTGTCTGAAAATGAATGAAACATGGTCCCTGGAAGAGAAGGTTGTAGCCTTCTGTAGGCCATCACTTACATATTAGTACTAGCTAGTACAAGAGCTAAGGGGGTTGTAGCTCCCTTCCAAGAGAAGCTGGAGAACGAGAGAGGGTTGTAGCCCTCTGCAGGTTGCAGCCTGCATGCTGTATTATTTCCAACAATTGGTATCGGAGTAGGTTCTTCAGAAGAAGCTTGATCGCTTGAAGGAAAGATCCATCAGAATGGCTAATCAAGAAATAGAGGCATCCATCTGACCACCAATATTTGATGGGAGCAACTTTACCCACCGGAAGATAAGAACCACAGCATATCTGCAATCGCTTGGAACGGATGTCTGGGAAATCGTGGAAGGAGGATACACATATCCATCAACAATTCCTACAGATACAACAGAGAGAAAGCAATATGAACTCAATGCCAAAGCTGTTACTGTCTTATTGGGAAGTTTGTCACAATCAGAATTCATGAAGGTCATGCATTTCAAATCAGCCAAGGAAATATTGGACAAAATCATTCTAAGCTACGAAGGAGATGAACAGGTAAAATGAGCAAAGCTTCAAACTCTCAGAATACGGTATGAAAACCTTAAGATGCATAGCAATGAAACAATAGCTAATTATTTTCTGTGTATAGATGAGATTGTCAATTGTATGAGGAATCTGGGTGAAGAATTTAAGTTGTCTTAGTTGAAAAGGTTTTAAGATCTCTGTCTGCTAAATTTGATTCCAAAGTGTCTGCCATAGAAGAAAAGGAGAATCTGCAGAAAATCACTATGTCACAGCTTCATGGAGTCTTAACTGCTTTTGAGATGAGAATAGGAGGACCATCAGATATGAAAGAAGCTGCTTTCGAAGTATCGGCAAATGGATCGGGATACATTTCAGAAGGGGAGGAAGAAGTACATTTTGTCAAGAATCTTGAACGAGGATCTAGAAGGTTCGAAGGTAAGCTACCTTTCAAATGCTTTTCATGTGGTAGAGTTGGTCACTACGCTGCTAGATGCCCTCATAACAAAGGAATGATGCCTGAAAAAGGTAATAGAAGCTATTATACCCATGTTAAAAGTAATGACTCATTCAATAGTAGTGAAGACATTGGAAGTCTCATGGCATATGAAAAGAAGGATGTAGAATCAGAAGAAGTTACCAGATTAAACGAACAATTGGAGATAGTAACCAGAGTAAGGGAGAAATTGCAGGATGTAGTAAAAGATCAGAGCATAACAATTCAGAGACTTGAATCGGAGATCCTCTCTCTAAAAGAAGATCTTGAAAAATCAAAGAAGCAGAATAGAGAAGCTCTTGAAGAACAAGAACATGAAGTGATTGAATTAAGGCAACAAGTGGAAGAAGGAAGAAAAGTTGAAGAAAACATAAGGAAGCAGCATCTGGAAAAGGAAGAACAACATCAAATTGAGGTAAATATCTTAAAAGGTAAATTAGAAGAAAAGGATAAATTGTTACGATTTCAAGATAGTACTAAGATTTTGGATGACATTCTTGGTAGTCAAAGATCCCCTACTATCAAAACTGGTCTTGGCTTTTATGAATCTGTTGAAGGTGAATCTAGTTCACAAGGTGAGGCAAGGAACTCTAATAAGAAATCTGAAATGCTCAACAAGGAACAACCAAGGAAAGAAATTCCTCAAAGAAAATCCTTTACTCCTAACTATGAAAGTGATAGATGATTATTTCCTCCATTGAATAATGTTGAATGTTATGTATGTCATAATCTTGGACATGTTGCAGCCAGATGCAGAAGTAGAATGGTTCAAGACCATCACACAAGATCATCACATTCTAGATATTTCAGAGGATATTGTTTTGCTTGCAATATGTATGGTCACAAAGCAATTGATTGCTACAGAAGGAATTTTAAACATGTAAGATGTTATGCATGTAACAAGTTTGGACATAAAGCAAGGGAATGCAAGAACAAAATTCAAAATCCAAAGCAAGAAGACTATACATCATCACAATTCCAGGAATTGAAGAAGACAGAATTAGAGACTGAAAGGTGTGACATAACTCGGTTAGTTGACATAACAGACACAGAGGAAACTGAAAGTGAAGAACTTCAGTATTCCATCTTGCATACGTTGGTATAATAAAGACAAGTAGTGTATATACGTGAGATAGAGGGTGCCAAGTCGCGTATATGGAAGAAAAGGGCAGCAGATTAGTCTCAAGAAATGGTTTGATCATGGCACATGATGGTTGGCATAGACTCAGGGGGAGCATATACTTAAATAATGCATTGTTGGCATTTTGATGAGAAGTCTTTGATAATGATGCTTATATGGTTAAATAATATATTTTGTTGGTTGGTCAAAAGAATGGTGTTGCAGGTTGCAGGATGCTGGTGCTTTTGGTACAAACCATATATAGTGTATGATAGTTGCTGATGACTATCATGGTCTTGAATAGATTGTTGTTCTTTGTTATAAAGACCTTGCATGTGCTTAGGGGGAGCATGGATGGAATGGTACATCTTGGAATGTACAAAGGGGGAGCTCAATCAGAGATTTCAGTAGGTACTCAGGGGGAGTATGGACAGAAGAGGGTATACCGAAGAAGAGAACATCTTGGTCCACCCTTTGCCCTTGATGTCAAAGGGGCAGAGTGACTTGGTGTGGTTTTTTCCATCAAGTCCAAAGGGGGAGATTGTTGGCATTATGGTATAGGTGTTGTCCTTGATGGCAACTCACTCAGGGGTATGATACAAGTGTTGTTTTTGGTGGCAACTCAATCAGAGGAAAAGAAATAGATATACGCATGTTAACCTTGATGGAAGCGCGTATACACGCGGGTTAGCAGAACAGAAGGCGCGTACACATACACACGCGGGTTCATAGAAGTAAAGGCACGTACATGTTGGAAACCATGGTTTTGGTCCGTGGTATTTGGTCCATGGTATTTGGTCCGAAGTGACAACCCCAGGTATTGGGTCCAAGGTATTGGTTCGACGTGGTTTTGGACCATGGTATTGAGAAAAACCTAAACCTATATAAGGAGAAGATCATTAGGCCAAGGGGGTGTGTGTAATGAATGTTTGTTGAAGGGTGAAGTTCGAGCAAGATTGTTATGGGTTTGTGATGCTTGGCTTGATCTGAATCAAGTTGATGACAGAGAAGATTTAAGTAATTATCTATAGATCTGTACGCGGGTTCTCTTTGGTAAAGGCGCATATACATGCATGTTTGACATAGTCAAGTAGCGTATGCATTATGAGATTTGATGTTTCTGGTTGTTGTTGATTCTAGTGGTTGTGGCAGAGTTCTGGGCTCTGTGATGATTGTTGTGTATTTATGGATCCAATCTAAAAATGAATGAAACGTGGTCCTTGGAAGAGAAGGTTGTAGCCTTCTGTAGGCCAACACCTACATACTAATACTAGCTAGTACAAGAGCTAAGGGGGTTGTATCTCCCTTCCAGGAGAAGCTGGAGAACGAGAGAGGGTTGTAGCCCTCTGCAGGTTGCAGCCTGCGTGCTGTATTATTTCCAACATTTAATTCTTTGTCCTGGATAAATTCCAAATCACCTAGACGTGCAAAAGGTTCAAGAGGGTGCTTCATTCACAAGGAATGAATAGAGGGGGGTAGAAATCATGGATTTAACCCAGCTAATCCAAGGAGAGGAAAAGCCAGAAGAAGCAAGGATAGGCAACAAATAATCCAAATTTAAATGATCGTAAGCTTTTGAATGATCCAGTTTGATAAGAATACCCGGGGATCAGGATGAGGATATAGAATGCACCATCTCATGAGCCACCAGTATTCCATCCATTATTTACCATCCTTCCACGAAACCATAATGTTCTAGCCCAATGATATTGTGAAGGAGGGGTTTTAGCCGCCAAACCAGAATTCCTGAAAGAATATTGTAAATGACGTTACACAAGGAAATTGGTTGAAAGCTTCCCAAGTCCAATAGCGCACCTTTCTTGGGGATGAGTGTTAGGAATGTGGCATTCGGCCTTGACCAAATTCGTTGATAGTGTCGAGAGTACTCTACTAGCTCTAATATCTCATCACCTAGAAGCTTCCTACCCTCTTTGAAGAATTCAAAGGTAAAGCCATCCGAACCCAGGGCTTTGTTTAACAGGAGAACCCTGAACACCTCTTCCACTTCTACATAGGAGATTTCTCTCATGAGGGCCTTGCTTTGGTCTACTAAAATTAGATTTGGAATACATTGTTGGATTTTGGATATATCCTCATGTCTATCTTGAGTAGGCTTTGTGAATAAAGTTTGGAAGTGGGTGATCAACTCTTCAAAGATTTCCTCATGTCGCACCAGTCGTCGACCATCTGAACCATTGAGGGAGAAGGTCCATTAAACTGCATATGCTTTAACATAGTCCTATGGAAAATGTTTATGTTTCGATCACCCTCTTTGAGCCATTGGGTGCATAACTTCTGTCTCCACAGGATTTCCTCCTGTTTCTATCGTTGTTCCAGATCAATTATAAATTGACCCTCCTGGGCTATGACGAAATTAGTTCTTCCTTCCAAGATTATTTGTTCTTGTATTATGCGCAAGTCTTCCTCAATCTGTCACTTTTCCTAATGAATATTGTCGAAATCCGATCGATTCTAGTCTTTGATCTTTCCTTTTAACTCCTTTAACTTTAGTTGGAATGTTTCCATTGGGTTACAACCTATCACCCTACTTGTTTTCCGCCATTATTCAAGTTTGGCTAGGAAGTTTGTTTTTTCAAGCCAAAATGATTCAAAGTGGAATGGGTGGTTGTGAGGATCCATTCACAGATCGATCTCTTCGCAGAAAGGCCATTGATTCAATCCAAAGAATGAGAGAATTGACTCTTGAAAAAAGAGATCCTGATGGAGGATGTTGTTATACAAAAGAAAACGATCCAGTTTTGAGGTTATCTGATACGTACCTCCCTGTTGGTTGTTCCAGGTGAAGGAGCCATTCTTGAAATCAATGTCCTCAGTGCCAGATATTAGATGGTTTCCTGGAATGCAGAGGAGATCGGATCTAGCTGTTGAAGTCCTCCTTTTTTCTCACTAATATCTTTTATGAGGTTCAAATCCCCAACTAGTATACAATTTTTATCCCCCAAGAGTTTCTTTAAGTGTTTCAAGATGTGAAGGAAGCCTGCTTTCGACCTTGGAAGAGTAGGGTCATACACCTCAGTTAGCCAAACTTTGTCAGGGGAACCAATACATTCAAATTGGCCTAAGAGGGTGTAGGGGTGGGATATCCAGCTTCCAAAGGAGATAGATCGAGGATCCTAGAGGATACACATGCCATCACCACCACCCCTTCTTTCCAAAGCCATGCACTCCACTAGAGGCCAACTTCTACTAGCAATATCTGTAAGTATTTCCTTATTTATTTTTGTTTCCTATAGGACTACAATGCCCAGTTTCTTAGATTAAGTTCGTTCCTTCAGATACCTCAACTTGCCCTTGGATTTGAGGCCTCTTATGTTCCATGATATTAGCTTCATTGAGGGGTGGGAGGGAGAAATCATTGATAATATTCTATCAGAATGTTAGTCTACCTTGAGTTGACTAAGATCGCCCCTGCTTCCCAAATGACTTCGCTAGTAGGTTTTCTGCCTTTATTTCTAGAGCCCGAGCTCAGATCTGTTTGGTGGTTGGATGAGTCATCTTCCCGAATAACAAGAGCCATTTGAGGGAGCATATCCACTATAGCTTGGCGTTCCTCCTAGTCCTTGTAAATTTGATGGAATTTCTCCAGCTAATATTGAGGGATATCCACTTATCCATATTTAGCCCAATTTCATAAATAAGCAACCATCAATCTTTCATCATATTTGAGGTGATCCATATTCACATCATGTTCTAAAGCATGGCATACATGAGTGAGGACTTGTTGGATTTATTTGTTGTTGGACTGCACCTCCAAGGCTTTGCATTTCCTTGGTTGTTTATTCTAAAGGTTTTGCGCCCCTGACTCGACCTCCATCGTTTCTTGGGATGGTTCCACTATCACAGGATCCGTAGGTTGGTTAGGTTCATTCTGCTCTGCTAGGAGGCAAAATTAGTTCCCTGAAGGGAAACTTAGGGCCACTTGAGAGTTGCTAGAGGGGTGGCTAGGGGCGACTTGAGAGGGCCCTTGCAGCTGGATGGGATCTGCTTGAGAAGTGCTTGCCAGAGCTTGGGATGATGGAGTTTTACTTGGAGGAGGGTGCCACCTCTAAACTTCCTAAAAGTTGTCTGAAGAGGTAACCACCGTGGGAAATGGGGCTTGCTAAGGGAAGTCAAGAAATAGGTGCCCATATTCATGATAGAGCCTGCATTTGAACGGAACATGCTTGTAGTCTAGAGGTTGGTACCAGATATCATCCTGGTATTCTATTTCCACCAATTCCGGGAGAGGTTGAGGTCTGTTCATATACATGGAAATTCATGCATACGAAGAAAAACGCCTGAATCTTGTGATCTTTGGGACTTGGACAAAGTATCCTATGGAATTGTCAATGGATTCTAGGATATCCATCTCCCAAAAGTCCTCTGGAAGGGAGTACATTCAAACCCAGATGGGGGAAGCCAAGTATTGTTCCTTTCCTAGGTTATAGCAAGGTTCCCAGTGTCTCATGAATAAATCAACACTATTCATGAAATAAGGACCATTGTCTAGGATTCGCTTGTGATTGTCCAAATCTTCAAAGATTACTGTGAAAAAATCCTTGGCTCGTAGGTGAAGATCGAAATGAGCTTTCATCTACCAATTAATATGAATCCAACGCAAGATATCTACTTCTTTGGGCCAAATGCCCATGAATTTACAAATTATTGCATGATCCTGCATAAACTAGCAACATTGCTTGAGGCGATTGCTAGGAATCACCACTTGAGGATTCTATCCGCGGTAGGATAGTGTGCACTAGAGAGGACAGATTTGAAGGAGGAGGTGGATCCCCCTCCTACGGGAAGCCCCATTGTGAGCCCGCTCAACTTGGAGGAGACACCAGAGCATGTCAATGAAGGTAAAAGCATGGAGATATGTTCTCGGCGCATGTTGCAATGATTCAAAACCCTAGTATCTTAAGAACCCTAACATAGCTCCAACCCTAATTTTAAAATAAATTATAATTACTTAATAATAATAATAATAAATTATTTAAAAAAATATCTATAACAATATTAACATTTTTAAAAATAAACATAATAATATTTTAATTACACATGATGATGAAATGAACCTAGATTGAGGTTCGAAACACGTCGACCAATAATTCTCCATGTGATTTTCCAGCAGATCTTAATCATTATGGTAACTTATGTTTAAATTTTCATAAAATGTAATTTTAGATTATAAGTTAGTTGACTTTATAGGATTTGATTAAAAGGAATGACGATAAAATTGAGTAATAAAAATATTATTTTTATTTTATTTATTTTTATAAATTTAATATTAAATTATAAAGATGATAATATTGTAGTGAAATTGTACATAATAATAAATAGATTTCTTTTTAAACAAGAATCTCATAATATTTTTTAGCATAAGTAGTTTTATTATTTATTTAGGATTTTTTTTTTTTTTTGCATGTGGTTCACGAGCACCCTAGTCAGTGAGTGATCGCTACGTCCACGGAAAAATCTGAGCGATAGCTAGGCTAAATCGCCCCTCGGCCTACTACAAGATCTGACCCTAAGGGCTTCGGGTGGATTCGACCTTGTGACCTCCCGATGGCGAGGCACGATTTTTGACCAACTAAGCTAACCCTTGGGGCTTTTATTTATTTAGGATATATGTTATAGACATAGACATTTATCATGTTAATCAATATCTTACCATATTCATTTATAAAGGGAGTTTTTAAAGTGTGAAAAGACTCCCTTATATGAGTCAATATATTGTAGATATTGGCCCAATGAGTATTGGGTAGGAGAAATAATGAATACTAGGTGGAATAGGGGTTTTTAAATTGTGACATGTAGAGTCAATATATTGTAGATATTGAGAGTAGAAGAATGTGGGGTAGGTGAAATTATAGGTATTCAATGCATAGAAAGTAGTATTCAATAAAAGTAAAAGAAAGGGATATCTATTAAAAATAGGGATTATTTTCATTTAAAATATGTATTTAAAGGGGGGAAATAATTTTGGAAGTTTTTTATAGATATCTAGTGAGAATATAGGTATTCTTAAACATCTAATGAATTTAAATGTTATGATACAAATTGATTAAGTACATGCCCAGCTATCTATATATGGTAAAAAAGTGATCTATGTATAGCAAAACAATGACCTTAGAAATTTTACCTAATTCTTTTTTGTTTTTGTGAAGTTAGACACTTTGCATTACTTCAAATGATGATTACATAAAAAAAGAAAATTCTACTACTCATTTTCTTGAAGGGAACCATACTAGTAACATAAGTTTAGAGTGTTGAGATTGCTAAGACCTCGTAGAACTAGAGCATATTGTAAATAGAACCTCGTAAAAACAGGTTGGTTGTGCTAGAACCTAACATATGTTGACATGAGAAGAAAAAATAGACTACTATGGCTACAAGAAAAAGTGAGACATAATAACTATTGGGTAGAATATCCATGCATCAGTGCTCACTAGTCACACTACCCTCATCTAATGAGAAGGAGACGTTGGTTGATCTCCTTGATACAATGGTCAAATTGTGGTCAATACTACCAATTTTTCTCCAGCTCTACCAATCCAATAGAATTATCCTACCAAGTCTTCTTGTACTTTTCTATGCTACCTACAATATTCAAATGGCATTTAACCTTGTGTCAACCTTGTTCCATGGTTGATAAAATGATAAAAGTGCATACAATACACCAAGCATAATGGGAATCACAAGCCCCTTTCATATTAATTAGCATCATATTAAGAAAAGCTAGAAATACCCATTCTTAAACATCCTCCTTGGAGAAACTTTTACCTAATTCTAAATTCACTAAAATTATAAAACAATAAATATATACATGATTTTATAGATTATTAATTTTCTTTATTTTTTCATTACCATAATTTTACACCTCTAAAACCATGTTTAATTTAATTCCAAGAACATTATATACTCAATTACCACATTGCTTTTTTCATTTTCCAACTTAATAAAACAATATTTTGCTAGCATTTAGTTACTTATTCACATTTTGAAATAAAACATATAAATTTCAATCATGTATTATATAATAGAATATTGATAATATTGATTATAATTTTACTTAAACATTACATGCTCAATTACCACATTGCTCTTTTCATTTTCCAACTTAATAGAACAATATTTTACAAGAATAACAATCAATTACTTATTAACATTTTAAAATAAAACCTATAAATTTCAATCATCTATTATATAATAGAATTTTGATAATATTGATTGCAATTTTACTTATTAATTTTTTAAATAAGAAACTTAAATTTTAGTATTATGATATAGTGGTATTTTTAATTATTTTGTTATTTTTCAATGTTTTATTTAATTTTGTAGCACTTAACTTTATTTTGTTATTTTCCCAATGTTTTATTTAATCTTTTTAGCACTTAATCTACGCTCATAATAGTATATTGTTTATTTTATTATATATTATCGCTTTTTGAACTCAAAAACTTTTGATATGTATTTAGGTAAAATTTATTTATTTTAATTAATTTTTAAGTCTCTAATGGATTAAAGGAATTGTAACTTTATTTTGTTAATGATGCATTGTTTAGCCTAGTTCTTATATTAGTAATTCACTTCCACTACCAAATCACGCTGGGTATATTGATCTGAAAACTTGAGACCACATAAAACTTGCAACAAAATCTTTTTAATTGACCATAAAGGCTTGTAAAATTAAGTTACAATTTGTCACATAAACATGTAAATATTAACATGAACTTGTAACTTAAAATGCATATGAAAGAGATTGATCAAACCATGAAGTATCAAGGTTCATAAAGGAGTTTACCCTCTTCATTAGGATACATCTCCGGATTTGCTTTAACATGTTAAATCACTTTTATTGTCTTTCTTCAAAGGGGAATTTGTACAATGCTCTATTAAAAAGGGTGTAAACCTAGAGCTACCTTCTACTCCGAAAAGACTTCAAAATTTGTACATATAAATAATTCCTCCAAAAAACTTGTTGAGCTCTCCAAGCTCACAAAATATTTCTATGCACAAAGCTCTCAAAACTTCTCCAAAAACTCTCTCAACAAACTCTTTCAACATCAACTCTCCCTTTTCAAAGAGTACATAATAAAATTTATAATTTTTTGAGATCCATAAACAAATGAGAGAATATCTCCTTAGATCCACATTCCAAGGAAAAAATAACTCTCTTGATCCATAAATAAAGGAACTCATGAGATTCTTAAGCAGAAAGTCTCTCAACTCCAACAAACTGGGACCTTATCCACATTTTTAAGAGAAACAATCCCATGAAAATCTCAACTCCTACTCTAAATTAGGAAAATAGTTTGTAAAGTGGATTTTCACATTTAATCAATTTCTTTTCTACAATTTAAATGAAAAATACATGATCACATAACATTTTATAAGCTTGAAAATAATTTCCACTTTTATCAATTTTCCTTTGCTTTGAACTTTTCTTTAATTTGATTTGGAATTGTAAACCGGTGACAAGATTCCCCTGGATCATACCTCCCCGCAGAAGAAAGGTTTTGGTCCCAAAACCTTGAAGAGTTGAAACTGATTTTGACATAAAAACATTGATTTTCTGCTTGAACTGCTAAAACTAAGACTTGCTTTTCTGCCCTTTGTTTGCAACTTCCTCATATTGCAACTCAACTTCTTTAACCAGATTCATACATCTCGGTCTTCAATGGCTTGTCAAAATTTTTCATGATAAATACTCCCCAAATTTTTGCCAGTTTAAATGGTTCAAACAATTGGTGTACAGTGTGATGAGATAACCAATCTGGTTTTCCTTTAATTTCTGCCACATTTGCAGTTGTATATAATGCAAAAGGACCAACTTATCCTGAGAGTCTACGCGCTCCTACTTTAAGTGAAACAGTGGCCATAGTTGCTGCTTACAAAACCCATGATAAAATTTTCTTCACAGAAATACTGATACACCCTTCAAATTCTCTAATAAAATCTGTTCTATATCATTGTATTCGCTCGAACAATACGAAGTTTACCCCCGAGAGGAAGTAATGTTGCAGCCTCAAGCGCATGAGAATTACCAAGATGAAGCTTGTTTGTTGTCTATCAATCTGTCCCCCGAGTCATTTGACATTACCATACACGCATTTTGCAGCCATCCTTACAGTCAAGGGCATAAAGTTTTCCATTTAAGGTGCGACTCGGAGTCTGCCATCCATCGACTATGCCACCAACTACAGTAGACCACTTATGTAATGATGGCACATACATCTCACATATAACTTTCCTCTGAGAGCCTAGGCCTTGAGAAACCATTTGTGTCCATATACCAACCCCGCGTCCCCGCCCCAAAGCGTCCCCGCCCCAAAAAAAAACAATAGTAGTGTTTAGGTCGGATATGAAAGACCATTTACTTTGGTAATAGCTAACCAGTTTGTCATAAGGCATTAAATGCCTTGGTACATGCATGCTTTATAACAAAATAACACACAGTTTTGGTGGCTACAAAAATTAAAAATAAAGATTGTGTTATATTTTATTATAAACCATGCATGTACCAAGGCATTTAATACCCTATGGCAGGCTCCCTTGCCATTTACTTCTATTTGGGTTGTACACATTTACTTCTATTTGGGTCGTACACCTATGCTGATTTGAGGGAATGAAAATGACATAGTCTAACAATTATGTCTTTTTCGTCTTAAAAGATATGGAAATTTAGATTATATTTTGAAAAAATTTAATAAGGATTTTTGTAAAATTTAATTAAAAGTTGTTAAAATTCATAATTTTAGATGTTTTAGATGTTTTATGGTGCTGAATCTATTTCCACCATTAAAAATATGATTATTTATAAAAAAAATGAAATTTTTACCCAAATTTCCACTACTTTTGCCGATCAAAACAATCTTCCACCTCCATAATCTACTTCAAAATAACCATCACATTCTCCTGCTGCAACCTATAAACAATTATTAGAAACACAGACCCCAAAGAGATGACGCTTCCTGAGCATGTCTGGTGCTCGATGCCATTTATTTGTCTGTGCACTGTATTAGACTACCTTTCTCATGGATCCTTTTAATGGATTTCCCGCGCAAACAAATAGAGATGGAATCCACAGAGAACAGTACATCCAAAACCAAGTGCCTCACAGTACTCAGCTGACACAGGGAGCAGAGGCTGCTTTAATTGGTACCTAGGATAAATTGCATGCCGTGAAATACGGCCATCACGATCTTGTTTGATTACATAGATCCACTCTTGGGTGAAACTGTTATTGCAACTTTGGACCAGTTCAACTGCTACATGGAAAAATCCCATGGTCAAACATCTGGTATAACGTCCGTCCCCACGCACGTAATAAAAATTTCCCTTTTGCCAAACATCCAAGGCATAGCTTCCACGTGCTATAACGCAATGATTAGGTTACATTCCATATATAACAGTTCTCCGGCTGTGATCTAACAATTATGTTTTTCTGCCCGGAAAGCTATGGAAATTTAAGTTATATTTTAAAAAAAATTGGAGAAGTTTTTGTAAATTTCAGTAAAGTGATAAAATTCATAATTTTGTGTTTTAAAATTTTTTGATGGTGTTGAATTGATTTCCACTCTCAAAAATATGATTCAAATACTACTTCTGCAAGATCAGTTGAATTTTTTTATTAAAATTCTGTCCAGTAAAATCCTCCGCCTTTACTCGTTCTCTGGGTTCTATGTAAATTCTACTGAATCAATGTTGATCTACTCAACGCAGGTTGTCGAATACTCCACGTAGCTTCCGCAGGTTCCTCCATGGACGTTGCACACCTCTTCAAATCTGCGTTGCTAAAGGTTTACGAAAAAACCTAAAATCTATGCAGAAATTGTGGGGAAAATCCCACCAGTAGACCATTGAACGTGGAATGACGTTGGCCAAAACCATGACCAATTCCTACTGCTCCATCAATCTCCATGCAACGTATCTACTATTGTTGGAATATGTGAAAATTTCTCGACAATCATACAACAATTCTGGTTAGCGTTGTAAAAAGCAGTTGTCTATAATGAGATTTTTTGGAAACTTTTCCGGTGGGTTTTTCCAGTTAAAATCCGGCAGCAATTTATTGGAATCGCAAGTTTGATAGCTAGTTTCTGCACAATCAAAGTGCCCCAGGGGTTTTTCATGGTGTTGAATCCAAATATGCAGTTAAAAAACCATTTTAACTGCAACAAATCAAGATTTAACTTCAATTTCCTCCGCCGGATTCGTCACCGGAATCTTCAAAAAGTCGCATTATAAACAACTCCTAAACATTTTAGTTTTTGTAAGAAAAATTTTATTGGATTTTGTAAATTTAAGTAAAAATTGTCAAAATTCATAATTTTAAGTGTTTTATAAATTTTGATAATACTAAATTCATTTCAATATGATTCAAACATTGCATCTAATTTTTTTTTGAAATTATTCTGCCCAGATAAATTGCCATGGAATTCCTTTGGCTAGTAGAAAACTTAAATTGGCTACTACTATAACTCCATAACTCCATAGGCTTTGAACGGTGGAATTGAATGCCACGATCACTGTTACAATATTCAAGCCGTCCGTTATGGTTGCCATTACGTCGTTGTCCACCGTAAAATGGGGCCAATCTTGCCCAATCCTGGATCCTTGGTCATTGTGGTTTCCACGTTGATGTGGATCCATTATAATATGTCGTATTTGTGGCTTGGCCTGCTAATGTGGACAATTCAACATACCACTAACGTGTTTAAATCGCCACTATACACACGATCCCATTAACTATCTCGATTGCTGATTCGCCCGAAAATTCGGCAATCATTGACACGCCCCATGTCAGGTCTGATCACCGAATTTTTTGATTCGATCGAAATAAGCTCAGTGCTGTTATGGTATCGCAATAGAGTTAGAAGAATTGTTTGGATGGTTAAAAGTGGTTGGAATTTGAGAAAAGAAATTTCAAAAAATTTTGTAGAGACAGCATTTGAATCATGTTTTTATGGTGGAAATGAATTCTGCACCATCAAAAACTTTTCGAGCACCTAAAATTTTAAAGTTTAACAACTATAATTTAGATTTACAAAAATCTTTGCCAGATTTTTTCTAAATATGACTGGAATTTCTATAACTTTCCAAACAACTCCTCTGCCTCATTAAATTATGCGGATATTCACAACTCCCATATCACTTTTTGGTGAAAATAAATTCGATGACTCAATTTTCTAGAAAGCCTTCCAAATCATATCCTGAAAGCAATATTGTCATCTACTACAGGCGGCCCGTGTGGACTGTCTCCAAACAGAGCATCGTCAAAATCATTTGTTGTAGCAATTGCATAAGGGTAGGACATTCAACAATATTGCCATAAATATGACAAGAACCTGCATCTTAATCTCAAAGACCCCATGGACAGATTTTACAGAAATCTGTTCTATCGGAAGCCAAATACTTGATATTTTATTTGGATGATAGAGACAAGGTAAAATTTCCAAGAGTCGCCAAACCACAGTGCACTGGATATATGGATAACCGAATACAAACGAAATTTTGAAACATATACCTTTTGCATCCAAAAAAAATCGATTATGCAACAAAAATTTAGCCATTTCTCTCAATCCAGTTTAAATCATCTTGTTTTAGCTTGATTTCATCATTCTTTTATTCAAGAATACTAACCGCCTATTTCGATTTTACAGTCTCCTTCGGCATATATCTCTGCTGTTTACTTGCCTTGTCACGGAACTCGGGATGCAGATCCCAACAACTATCAACCAAATGACCACTTCGACGACAATGTGTGCAAAAATTCTGCACTTGCGACTTCATCTTGCCATTATCTTTCCTGCAATTTTGATATGGATTCTTTTGCCTCTTTTCTTTCCACACTTTATGCTAATCAACCTTATATCTTCCATTATCTTTGTCACAACGCTTGAACTCCTTCTTGAAATACTTCAATGTAGGTGTTTCTTCCAAAGTACCATTTGATTTGTTTTAGCAATGCTGGAACATTTTCCAAGTTCTTTTTTTCCCTATTTTATTTCAGAGAATCAAGGCCTACCTTCAATTTCAATGGGTTTCATTATTCATTGACCATGGACTCCAATGCCTTTCCCTTCGTAGCCCATCTTAGATAATAGTTTTGATCCAATTCCTCAAGTATGCTTTTCAAAGGAATTGAAACAATCTTCTTCTTGTTAGGAAACTGAACATGAACGAATGTTGCTTACTTCGTTTACTTTAGAGTCTTGATGCTTCACAAAGTTCTCAAAGTTCTCTTTTGCAGATTGCAATTGCAACTCTACTTTTCTGACACTATTTTGGAGCTCTTCCTTTTCATCTTCCAATATCTTCATCTTCTTTCGCAACTCATTGCTTTCGTTGTAATCATTATACAATTCCTCTACCATTTTCTTCATGGTTAAGAAATTTTGAAAATATTTTGAGTCTTGATAAAGACTTGCAAAGAAAGAATCAAAATTGGAAATTTTTAAATCTTAGGGAATTACCTTCTCCTTGTTTGAACAGAGATTGTCAAATATACCAACTAACCCAAACAATCAACCACTCTAATACCAAGTGATTTGGAAACTTGAGAGCACATAAAACTTGCAACAAAGTCTTTTTAATTGACCATAAGAGCTTGTAAAATTAAGTTACAATTTGTCACATAAACATGTAAATATTAACTTCAACTTGTAACCTAAAATGCATATGAAAGAACTTGATCAAACCATGAATAAGAAAAACATGAAGCATCGAGGTTGATAACGGAGTTCACCCCCTTCATTGGGCTACATCTCTGGATTCTCCTTCATAGGTCAAATTACTTTTATTGTCTTTCTTCAAAGAGGAATTTGTACAATGCTCTATTAAAAAGGGTGGCCAAACCTAGAGCTACCTTCTACTCCCAAAAGACATCAAAACTTGTACATACAAATAATTCCTCCAAAATACCTTTTGAGCTCTCCAAGTTCACAAAATATTTCTCCACGTGAAGCTCTCACAACTTCTTCAAAACCTCTCTTTAGCTTTCTCTAAACTCTCTCAAAATCAACATGATAAAATTTATAAATTTTTTGAGATCCATAAACAAAGGAGATAATATATCCTTAGATCCACATTCCAAGGAGAGAATAACTCTCTTGATCCATAAACAAAGGAATGCATGAGATCCTTAAGGAGAAAGTCTCTCAACTCTAACAAATTGGAACCTTATCCACATTTTTAAGGGAAACTGTTGACACCTAATCATAGGGATTGGGTGAACAATTGTAATTAATGTAAATAAATAATAGAAAAGATGGAGAGTCACTGGGAGATGAACTGAACAGTCACTCCCTCTTGTATATAATAATGAACAACCTGAATGAATAATATGATTTGATTTGAGGAGTTACCTCCTGGCCTGACATAGTATCAGAGCCAACGCCATTTTTGGCTTCCCTCTTTAATTTGTAACTCCTATTCTGCCTATGCTCTGAATCCTATGCAGATTGGCATCTCTCTGACTATTATTTTGCTCATGCTAGCTAGCCTGGCAGCTCTGACGCTTCCACTAGTCTGACAGTTTCATCAACAAAACCATACCTCCCAACCGAGAATACACAGTCATGGTATAACACTTCTTGTGTTGCGATATTGTGGTGATATTAGATATAATGTTTGTTTTCATATAACGTTGTTTGGCATTCTATTTAGCAATCTCCTGGCCTCCGTTGTTGCGTTCTTGGCCTACATGTTCTTCTGAGAGCCATGTTTTCATATAATATACCTAGAGATGTAGTCTGATGGTGTTTCGTAGGCTCCATGCTATCTCTGCTTCCATCTGTGGTATCGATGTGGTATATCGCTCCGCTCCCATACACATTCACGACATTGTTTTTTCTTATGTAATCATGTCATTCAGGAACCATCTATAAAGAAAATTACGACTTGTAAATACTTCATCTTCATCTTCTTGGGATTCTAAGTGGGCAAAGCTTAGGGATCGAATGCAACTCTAGTCTACGAAGGCTCCAAGCCAGCCAAGGCTGCTAAACTAACTGCCCCAGCGATAATACCTCTAAGTTGAACGTTGTCCATAAGTTGAACGTTGTTGATAAGTTGAAGGCTGTTGAATCCGCTTGGTGTTGATAAGTTGAAGGTTGTTGAATCCACTCCAATATATACACTGTTGATAAGTTGAACGTTGTTGGTATAACATAGTTTGTAGAGATAATATAACGTTGTCCATATACATTGTATTATTTCAACTTTGTATCTCTTTTGGTATTATTTCAACTGTGTTTCCATCATAGTAACGTTGTCTGACACCTTCCCCACATAATAACTTTATCAGAATCAGTTTTTTTTTGCAGCAATTTTTTTTTTTTTCCACAGTACACAGATTTTACGATGCATTCAATCATATATATCGTGGGAGTAGTTCTCACTAGCAAGGAGAACTATCCTGAGTGGTCCCGGAAGATAAAACACACCCTCATTTTCAATGAGTTGTAAAAAAGAGTGTGTGTTGGAGATGGAGACAAAGAGCTAGAAAAACCTACCTCGGACAAGGAGTTCACCATTTGGGAAAATAAGAACAACAAGACCGATGCATTGATTGCAGCATCAGTAAATGAAGAGGTGAGTCGCCATATTTCGCCATTTTCAAACGCTTTTGAAGCTTACAAAAACTGAAGGAAATCTATGACTCACACTCTGCACTTGAAGTTGTTCAACTCATGATTAAACTCTTCACCCTTGAATTACAAAATAATGATGCTCTTGCTCTTGCATCAGAAGTAAAATCTATAATGCATGATATCAAAGTCACTAATGCTGACCTGGATATTCCTCTGATAGCTTTTCTCAAGGCACTTTATCCCACTTACTCAAATTATCTTGAGTCATTGCAAGCAAATGGAAACCTCAAAGATATTACCTTTGATTCCCTTGTGAAAAGATTTGCTGAAAGAGAGAATGCTTTTGGGAAGAAGATAGCTCTTGAGTCTTTTGAAGAGGTTGTGTGCCTTGCTCATAGAGAAAAGAATATTGCTCAAGATTCTTCCAGAGAAAGAGGTGGTCGAAGAAGAAGAGGAAGAAATTTCAAAGGTAAGGGGGGTAGACACTCTCAAGGAGAAAAGTCAGATTTGCATTGCATACGTTGCAAAAGAGATGGATCACATGATTCATCCACATGCAAGTTACCTTGGGACAGAATTGAGCAAGAAAGAAATCAACCTAAAGGTAAAACTAATGACAAAGACAAAGGTAAAGAACCTAAATCCACTCACTATGTTGTGGCACACTGTAATATTGCAGTAAATGAAGGCTTATTTAATACTTCACTTGCTTCT
>APFE030957141.1:0-20854 GCA_000404065.3 Pinus taeda | reverse complement strand
TTTAGTTAATTCATTATCTGTTTAACTTGAACCAGTGTATCAATACTTCAATAGACATTAATTAACAGTAACCATGTGCAGTAAGAACAGAATAAACCATCACACATAAGAAACACATCAACACACATGAACACTCAGATTTATAGGTGGAAACCCAATGTGGGAAAAAACCACCATTGTTGTCGTCTCCGTCTTTATATTTTATTATAAAGAAAACATCTTACAATCTTGTACTAATGCAGACTCATACCAACACACAGACACCCACTTGCAGATGGCTACAAAATTCTCTCATTCTCTAGCATCCATAAGAATGGAGCTCCAACACCCTGATTAGATTTACCAGCTACCACTAGAAGGAAGCTTCGAATTCCTCATTGAAGGCTCCAACCCTCAACACCTCCATGGACCACGTTTCATAATTTTCATATTCGATCCACCTGAATAAAAACATCAAATATGTAGGCCACGTTTCATCAAATTTTCAGAGTGGACCCACTACCATCATTTAAGCTCAATATCAAATAATAAAATTGAAACCAATGATCATATCAAATCACTTAATCATTGTACCAACTAAAACCTAAATCAATCTCAAACAACCAAAGCAGTTATATCACTGTAAATCCATTTACCAGAATACTAATCCACATACTGTTCATCACATAAACCAGATTATGTCACTGCAAACCCTGATCAACCATATATAAAAATATATACACTACCATTCTTAATCATATCTGCATTTATACACACTTTCCATGAAGAATAACTGCGTACAGATCTAAAAACACTAAACCCTGAAACTGAATCACTATCATATTGAAATACTCATAGAATCACTTATATAACCAATCATAGATATCTGAACCTCATAAAGATAGCAAAACCATTACTACTCAACAAATAATTCCACAAATCATTCAACCTCAACCATAATTGTTAAGCCCAGATCGTCATGAAAGACTTCATTGAAAAACAACAACAAACACAACAAGACTGATAAAGCTGATTAGATATCATATTCAACAAAAACCTAGCATATGTACACGACCCTTACATAATACTTCTGTGTATGTATGTGCCTTTCATATCTGATAACCGTGTACATATCTGTCCCTACTACAGAACTGATATGTTACTACTTTAGAATCTGATTCGCGTATGTACACACTTTTTTTGAAACAAACCTGCGTACAGATCTGTAATTATTGCCTCATACCTTCGCTGCATAATGGAACTTCAGTCTAACCCACACATAGTAAAAAACACACGTCAAAACATTGTCATCATAGATCAAACCAACCCATAAAAATATCATTCAATGGATAGTCATTTCAAATCTATTGGATCTGATCCATCATTATATTCACCGGTGCATACTTATTCCAGATCAAACTATTCACTAATAACCCGTAACATGCACACCAAACACTTTGACTTTCATCTCCTTATATAGCTTAGGCTTGATCCAATACCATGGGTCAAATCCTTAGTAATGTCGATGGTATTCTTAGACGGGATCAAATATCTATTGTCGCGCTCATTACTATGGGCCAATACCATGGTAAAGATCACTGGTATTTAGGATACCATGGTGCGGAAACAATACATGCTTTTTCTTCACCATACCCTTGTATGTACGTGACTTTTCTTCATAGAACCCACATGTACTTCCTCAAACTTTACCTTCATTATTCCTCTGTTTCTGTACTGATATTCTTTGTCTCATCTCTTTGTCACATTTGTACTCATCCTTCTACCATAATGTTGACATATTTTACCAAGTAAGTTGACATCAAGGACAACACATACATATCCTGCTACAAGTAGGTTGCCATCAGAGAACACATTAGTCATAATTCCAACAATCTCCCCCTTTGGACTTGATGGCAACCACTTTGGTTTTTGGTCACCACCACTTGTAGATACATGTAAACACATCTATAGATATACAAAACATTCTTCAAACACCAAGATTCTCTCCCCCTTTGACATCAAGGGAAAAGGGCTGGCCAATGCTAAATGAAGGCTTCTTTCCATTTATTGACATGAGCGTTGTAGATCTGATCTGCTGAGTACGAATACTAAATACTGACCATGCTCTCCCTAAGAACATGCTAAATTTTATGAAGATAAGCAAAGAAGTACATGACTCAATAACTTAACCAGACATGATATGTCCTATAACCAATGCTCACATTGATTACCCAACATTGTGGGGTTACATATTTGACACAACATTACATCACAAGCCTGTTACACAGTAGTTTATCACCGCTTTCACTCCCGATCTTCTCACTGTGTCATGTGTCCAAGTCAAACATTCTTATGACAGGAAAATGCTCTCCTAAGTTTCCAATTGACCCACTTTTCCAAAGTTGCCTACCCCATCATGGATATTGGTCTAATAAATGCGTTGAAAGTCGCACATGAACAGACCAACCGTGTTGCCAGCGTAGAAGTACACCTGATTCCTGCGATGGCCCGATTTTAAGCACCAACGCGGGGCTATATGGTCTCTTCAGCGATGATCTGACTATATGCACTGATCACTTGCGATATCAGCACTGAAGATCAGTTCTGTGCCCACGATGATCCAGATTGGGCGAATTGTTCCAACAGTCGGCCTTCCAGATGACTCCAGACCTAGTTGTTGGCCTTGTTTATGTCGCCCTTCCTTCCCTGGTGTGGCAGTTCAGTCAATTGTGATACCTTCCTTGGTGATAAGCTCTTCTTTCCACCTTTCATGGAGACTCCTTCTCCTATTTAAACTCTCACCATTGCTATGCATTGCTAGTTGGACAATTCTGATAATTGGCTAGTTGAGCAGTGTTGTGAGTGCTTTATGGGTTTGCTAGATAGCTGGTGTGAGTGTGATAAGTGTGGAATTGTTGACAGTTTGTGGAAGCTTGTAAAGTGCCCTTGATCTTGTGTAAAGCTTATGAGTGAGAGAGCTCTTGTGTGTTGGGAGATCCATCTTCAAAGAGTGAATGCTTGAAGAACATGCTGGCTGGACTCTTCCGTGAGAAGGCTTGTGATATCAAGACTTTGGTTGTAAGCTGACTCTTATTTCATTATTAATACAATCAATGATGTTTTCCTATGTCTTGTATGTAATGTACTTGATAGCTCATGAATTCTTGACTTTGTGATTAAATAGTTCATTGTTGTATCCGGTTATGTGCTTTGTTGTATTTCCTTTGCTTTGTTTCAGGTTGACCACTCGTTGAGGAGAAGGAAGCGGAAGCTGGAGTAGCGCAATGGAACTCCATCAACCACCAATTGAGGTAGGCCTCCAACTTGAACTGTTTAAGGAAATCTATTGTCGATATGTCTTTGTTTGTGGCTAGACCTACTCTAGGGCTAGAGGGGTTGCCCCTATCTGCAGAGGGAACACTTTCCTACATCACAAATTGGCGACTCCACTAGGGAGGAGATTTAGCCTTTGTTTTTCTTGTTTGCTCTTGCCTTGGTTTTTTGTTTTGGTCTCTTTTGAAGTTTTGGGGGATTAGTTATCGGTCCTTTGATTTTCTTGGGTTAATCTAGGAACACCCCTATTTGATTGAAGGATTGATTGTATTTGATTTGGGAGTTTTGATTTGCCTGTCATTTTTTTTTGAGCTTCATCGCGGATTTAATTATAAAAATCACGCTATCATCGTGCCCAACCTTTCGTAATATTCTGTTCATCGCGTAATTATGCCTAACAGTCACGTTGGTTCTTGAAATCAGACCATCGTGGGAAATTCGTGTATTCCCACGCTGACATCGCTTTGTTGCTGAAGCGATTGCTTCACCAGCACTTGTTGCCTGTGTATTACCTGCGCTGATTGCTGTAGAATTGATTTTCTCAATTTTGCCTCCTGAATCCATCAATCCTACTGGGCCCTTGCTTTTCTCGCTTGTTTGATGACTTGCTTTTCACTATTCATGGTTAGGGCACTCTTTCGTGAGCTTTGTTGAATGAATCTTGTTTTCTTGCTTTATGACCTAGTTTCATTGTTTCAAGTCTTTTGGATCAGTTTTTCTTGGTTGCTTGGTTACTCAAAGATTCATTTGTAGCTTGCTGTTGATTTGTTTCAGCCTCCCCTTGAGCTTGCTTTTGGTTGATTGTTTAGTGAACGTCATTGAACCAATTTTGCATGTTGATTCGATTTCTTCACTACCGAGCATAGATTGCAATTGTTGGGGTCAACCGGGTTTTTCCACACTTGCTTGTCACTTGTTTGTTTTTCTCGATTTAAAGACATCAAAATCGAAAAGATTGCATTCATTTAGTACGAAAGTGAAAGTGAATTTGCATTTCTAGTTTGCATATTGGAAAGTGAATGTTTAAGATCTCTCATTAGTAGTTTCCGTGAACTTTAGGAATTGGTTTTTGTATGCATTGAATGACTACCGTTGTTGTCTTGGTTTTCTTGGTTTGGAAATGATCTCTCTACCCTCTCGTAGGTAGGTGTTCATCGAAGAAAAGGATTTTTCGTGCATTCTCGCTGCATCCTAGGATTTATATACATACGGTAAGGCCTGAAAACTGAAACATAATCCAAGATCAACTCTAAAATGAACTGAATGAATCTAACAACACATTGGAACATAACGCACACTATTTAGAGGTCTAGGCTAGAGACATGCTTCGGCGTCGTTAAACCTAGTCACTTTTGTTTCCACTCAAGGTTGGGTGATTCCTCCTTCTGTGACTCAATAGTGGTCTAGTACGGACTTGTGCTCCCATCGTACCATCAAGTATAGGGAGACCCCCCCCCCCCCCAAAACTATTATCATCCTTTATCCATAGGAAGCCGTGTTTGCCTCCTTGCAAGCCGTAACGCACCGAACACAACATTCGGGAAGATTGACTGTTGTACGGAAAGTCCTTGGTTCTCATACGATTGCCAAGGTGTATATGTAGTTTTACGGATTGTCTGGTAAACCTTTTGCCTAGTTCTCCAAAGTAGTCACTTTCGCTCCTTTTCGGACTCCTAAAAGAAAAGGTTCATCTAAGAACTTGTGACTTTAGGCTCATTAAACATTCGAAGGTCCTAGAACTAATAACATCCCTCAAAGCCCTATATCGTAAGAGAACCGTGACACCGAGAGGGGTGACACTAAAGGGAGGAGTTTCCGCTGAGATAGGAATTTTAGCGCTCATCACAACGGATGCTTCACTCGTGATGGGGATGTGTCATCCATGTCAAAGGAAGGCATTGGGACCGAAACACTAGGAGGAGTAATAGGAATATCCTCTTTGGAAGGCTCCCAAACGGGGTTCCAATTGATATCGTAAAAGTCATCTTCTGGAGCGCGAGAGTTCAGCGGTTGGATACTCGGAATAACAGGGAGAGTATGACTACCAACTGGTGTCTCAGGAGCAACAGAAGAAGGAGACCCTTGGTCACTTGGAACGGGAGATGGGATCAATGATTCCGCCAAGATGATTTGATTCAAAAATTCTAGGAAAACTAACGAGAAAGGACGCTACTCAAGCTAACACAAACAATATCTAACAGGGTAAATGCGAACGCGGCCGAATAAATTTTAAGACACCAAAACACAACTTGACCTTTTCATCTTTAAAGAGTCGAGAAAAGGACAAAAAGATGACTCTAGTCACCTTCGAATGTTTAATGAGCCTAAAGTCACAAGTGCTTAGATGACACATCCCCATCACGAGTGAAGCATCCGTTGTGATGAGCGCTAAAATTCCTATCTCAGCGGAAACTCCTCCCTTTAGTGTCACCCCTCTCGGTGTCACGGTTCCCTTACGATATAGGGCTTTGAGGGATGTTATTAGTTCTAGGACCTTCGAATGTTTAATGAGCC
This sequence comes from Pinus taeda, assembly GCA_000404065.3. Classification (NCBI taxonomy): domain Eukaryota; kingdom Viridiplantae; phylum Streptophyta; class Pinopsida; order Pinales; family Pinaceae; genus Pinus; species Pinus taeda. Next base: position 15,028 of record APFE030957141.1, on the reverse strand, counting down.
TAAAGTCACAAGTGCTTAGATGAACCTTTTCTTTTAGGAGTCCGAAAAGGAGCGAAAGTGACTACTTCAGGGTCTTTTATTCTTCAAATTCATAATACATCTGTCGCTTCAGTCCCGACTATTCCAACTATCTGTGTAGATTCTTCAGCACCTATAATTGGTGTCGTCACTGCATCCTCGGTTGTGACCATTGTTGCTGGACCGTCCCCCGGTTCGGCAAATAGTGGCCCATCGGCACCTACATTCGGAGTTGTCGATCCTACGCTTAATGCCCCACCTTCTTTTGGTTCCATTCCAGCAGGGGGCATACGATCAGTATTTGCAAGCTGTCCAGAATCTGGGCTCGCAAGGTCCGCTCCATTATTATGATCCCGTAGGGCATCACCTTTATCTTGTCGGATCCTTGCCATCTCAACCTATGGTTGAGGTCTCAGTTCCATTAGTTGTTGCTTGGGGTACCATTGGTTACGGTGGTGGCCAAGTACCCTTTGCGAATCTTCAAGGACCACCTTATCAAGGTCAGCCATCTTACATGCAGCCTCCCTATGGGCAGCAGTATTACAAAAAATCTTATCTAGGGCATCCTGGAGGCCCACATGGACAACCCTTCTAGGGACAACCTTCAGCCTATGGTGGTTCATCTTTTACTTATCTCGAGCAACCCTCTGGAAATCCAGGACAACCTTATATGTAACAAGGACAACCTGGGGTCCAACAGGGATACCCTTCTGGGCAACCCTCTGGAAATCAAGGACAACCTTATATGCAACAAGGACAAGCTGGGGTCCAGCGGGGATACCCTACTGGGCAGGGTGGTCAGCCTTACGTACAATAGGGTCAACCCACTGCCCAGTCTGGTAAACTGTCTGGACAAGTTGGTCAACCTCATACCCAATCAGGCCAGCCAACTGTCCAGTCTGCTCAGCCATCTGGTCCATCAAGACAACCCTCATTTGTGCAAGGACAACCCAGCACCCAGTAGGCTCAACAATCTGGGCAAATGAGACAATCTCAATCTCAACTAGGTCAACCTTCTAGCCAGGTGGCTCAGCCCCAATCCTCTCAAGGACATCTTTCTGGGCCTGCTCAACTGGGCACTCAAATGGTTGTTTCTTCTCAAGCTCCACCCGGTTTTCAGCCCCAGTCTGGGCCCCATACCCAAGCTGGTCTTCAAATGCAAGTTGGTTTTCAATCTCAACCTCCTTATCAAGTGCAACCTGGTCCCCAGACTCAGTTTGGAGCCCAGCCACCTTATGGTTTCCAGCAATCCCAAGGGCAAACTCAAATTGCCCTGTATCATAATTATCAACAACTGCAGGTGAGTCCTTATCAAAATTACCATCAACCATATGTTGCTCTTGTAGGCCAAGTTGGTAATCAATGGAATGCTGGGGGGCAAATCCAGGGTCAGCCATCTAGTTATAGCTACAACCCCTATGGACAAAATCCCTACGGGCAAAACCCCTATGGGCCAAATCCGTTCGGGAAAAATCCATGGGGGAAATAAGCAGCTGGATGGAACTCTGGTGCTACCTCCTATTCGCGGCCTCAAATGTCCTTTAATCCTCAGTTACCCTTCTTAGCAACATTGGAGCTGCCGGATGTGTCCAAGTTGACCAATGATCCTATCCTTCATAATCCGTATTGGCCACCGGTCCCAACTAAGATTCCTGGTGATTGTCCCAAATTTGATGGCAAAGCTGGAGAAGAACCCCAAGCCCATGTTATGAATTATCGTCTATGGTGTTCGTCAAATTCGTGGCTTGATGATTCAATCCGGCTCCGCCTTTTTCAAAGAACCCTCACTGGCTCTGCTGCTAAGTGGTATATCGAGCTAGCTCGCGGATCTTTTCAGGATTTTAACTCGTTGGCAATGGCATTTTTAACTCATTTTCAGGTGCCGATTCGGTATGAGACGGGCACACATCTCCTTACGTCCCTTAAACAAACAACAGATACACACATCTCTGATCATATCCATGAGTGGAGACAATGTCGTCGTTTGATTAAGTTTTGGATTCCCGATCAGCTCCTGACCGATTGGTTTACGACCTCATTTGTCCCTCCAATCACACAGGACATTACTATGGGATCATGTGTAACTGAAGAGTAGGCTATTGCGCGTGCTCAATACCTTGACTTGGTTTACTCCCAGTCCGATATGCTATATGATTATTTTCCTGATGCTCCGAGGCCCAGAACTTCCAAAGCACCGCCAAAACCATCTGTTGACAGTGTCATTGGTTCGGTCAATTTGTCCTCTAAGAAATATTCCGCGAATCCTGGGAAGCAAAAGTCAAATGCTTCGAATGAAAATAATTCTCAGGCTGTGTCTAATTCCGGAAATACTTCCAAGGTTAACGTTGTCCATTCCACCATGGCGAACAAAGCCTTGAAAGGAAAAAAGAAGGGAAAAGGAAAAAATAAAGCTGATCAACCTAAGTAGGATTCCCCTAAACCTCCACCCGAGGAAGGAACCAAGCGCAAGCCCAAGTATCCTTGTCTTATTTGTGATGAGGATCACTATACCAAAGACTACCCAAGGTGGTTTGAAGTTAGTCGCTTGTTGAAAGGTGCTCTTGGGACCCCTGCGGTGCTGAAAGAACCTTTCCCCTTGCAGCAAATGCAAATGGTGGCTGACCCATCCCAATCCTCTTCTCCCTTTGGTTCTCAAGTGTTCATGGCTGGGACGATCCCCGTTCACATTAGCACTCGAGCAAAAGAATATCTGTCGCCTGCCGGGAAAGAGAGTGAGGTCCCCTCTAGCACTCCTTCGTCTAGTTCTGGTCCACTCCATATCGAAAGACCTAGCATTGAGAAGCCCATCTGACCCCCTCCTAAAGCTGTACTCAGGAAATCTTCTTACAACCCTAATGCTCGTGCTGCTCAGCACTATAGCATCGTTGAGGACTTAGCCTAGGCTCCGTCAGTTATGTCCGCTCTAGAAGTTCTCCAGAGCTGCCCCTCCCAGACGAAGTCCTTGCTATCGGCTATCGGTGGCATCGACCCAGCCGACTCGGATCTGATTACTTTTGATTTCGAAATCCATGTACCGATACTGCCTCACCAAATTGCCTTCCTTATCCAGGCCATCACCAATTCTAAAACTATTCATCGTACGATCATTGATGAGGGCGCTTCAACTTGCATCATGTCTTTGCTTGTTGGAAGGCTATTGGTTCTCTGACTCTGAGCCAGTCTCCAACGACCTTGGAAGCCTTTGAGGGGAGAGAGTCTCACCCTTATGGTATACTCCAACATTTGCTGATTACTTTGGAAGGAAAGATGGTCAAAGTGGAATTTGAAGTCGTTGATGCCAATCTAACTTACAACCTCCTTTTGGGCCGAAGCTGGACATATGCCATGCGAGCTGTGGCTTCATCTCTATTTCGTGTCATTTGTTTCCCTCATCAGGGGAAGATTGTCACAGTAGACCAGCTGTCTTTCTTCGCCTCCTCTTCCAAAGGCAACGTGCCTTTTGTGGAGCATACCTCCATTCCATTAGAGAGTGTGGGAGCTGGGCTCTTTAAATATCCTGTGGGAGCTGGGCTCTTTAAAGATCCTACCCTCATGGGTGTCTTTTCACTCCCACCTCCAAACATCACTCCTATTAATATGATTTCCATTTGCTTTGATCCGTGGGTTCTTCCCCTCATTGACCAGATAGAATCTTGGGGCGATGAGATGCCATTGAGTCCTGCCGAGCTCAACTACGTCGAGATTATTTTTGCATCAGCTCCCCCTCCTGAATTTTCTCCTTTGAGTAGAGCTCTTGACTCGTACGCTCATTCCCCTTGGCTTGGAGACGACGCTTCTTCGGATCCTTTGAAGGAAACATTTCCTTCTGATGAAGCCATTATCAAGACCATGTCTCTCGAGGAACCCCCTTGGTCTGATCACCACCATCATTCCTCGTTTCTCCTTGCCCACCGGGAAATGCTTACCTATCTTGAGCAGTTTACTCCTTGTCTCCCATTTCAACCTCTTCAGACACCCATTCAAGTTCATCAAGTGTCCTCTGAAGGGAATATGGGAAACATCACACAAACCCAGCCAATTGACATCTTTGTTAAACCAGGGATTGTCAAGCACATCCATGTTGGAGTAACTTGTACTCCTGAGGAGGTTCAGCTCTATACTTATCTTTTTCGCATATTCCGTGATGTGTTTGCTTAGTCTTATGAAGAAATGCCCGGCATCGATCCTAGTATCGTGGTGCATGAGATACCCACATATCCGGGTGTCAAGCCTGTTCAATAGCGTTTGTGCCCTGTGCACCCCTGAAAGGCTGTGACTAGTAAAGCGGAATTTGAAATTCTCGTTAAGGCTGGGTTCATCTACCCCATCCCCCTCATAGATTGGGTTTCCAATATCGTCCCTGTGAATAAAAAGCAGGGCACCATCAGGGTCTGTGTCGATTACCGTGATATTAATCGAGCCTGTCCCAAGGATAACTACCCCACACCCTTCATTGACCAGCTCATTGATGAGTGTGATGGAAGTGAAATGTACTCGTTTATGGACAGTTTTTCTGGTTATAACCAGATTAATATTGCACTCGCCAATCAGTACAAGACCGCCTTTATCTGTCCGTGGGGCACTTTCGCCTACAAAAAGCTTCCTTTCGGTTTGAAGAACGTCGGTGTTACCTTCCAACGCGCGATGTCTTATGCATTCCATGATAGTCGACACATTGTGTAGCCTTACCTGGATGATCTACCTGCTCATTCAGCGAAATGCCAAGACCATCTCGCTCATCTTCGCGAAATCTTTTTCCGCTGTCGACACTACCATATCTGGCTCAATCCACATAAATGTGTCTTCTGCGTAGAGTCTGGCAGACTTCTCGGGTTCATCATCTCCCGAGAGGGCATCCGTTTATATCCCCTTAAGGTTGAGGCCATTCTGAATCTTCCTCCCCCTGCTTCTTTGCAGTAATTGCAGATCTTGCAGGGCAAAGCAATTTTTTTATGACGCTTTATTCCGAACTATGCCGAAGTGGCCAAAGGTTTCACGCGGTTATTAAAGCGGGACACCCCTTTTCTTTGGGATGCCAGTGCTCAAGAGTCCTTTGAGCACCTCAAGGATCTCCTTGTTTCTACTCCATTGTTGCATCCTCCTGATTATCGTCGTGACTACACTCTGTATTTGGCCGCTACCAATACCACTATTGGCATGGTTCTTGTTCAAGATGATGACAATGAAACTGAGCATGTCATTTATTATCTCAGCCGCAATTTATTAGATACGGAATCTCAATACGCTCACATCAAGAAGTTGGCATTGGCCACCATTTGTGCCATCCAACATTTCCGCCATTATATCTTATTGCGCACTACGACATTGGTTTCTGATTGCAACCCGATGACGTACATTCTATCGTGTCAATTGCTGAGGGGGCAAGTACTCGAAGTGGATTGTCATCCTCCAAGAGTTCGACTTGGAATTCACTGCTTCCAAGTCCAAGAAATCTCTCATCTTTGCTGAATTGCTATGCTCTTTGCCATCTCTTACCGCGCCCTCTCGGTTAGAGGACCATATTCCAGACGAAACCTTTTTCTTAATCAGAACCCTTGATCCTTGGTAGAGGGATATCATTGTCTATCTACAGACATCCTCTTTTCATCGTGATGTGTCTAAGGACGCTCAGCGATGGATTCGCCATCAATCTCAGCCCTATCGTATTATTGGGGACACCCTGTACCATCTCGGTGCTGACTCTATTCTCCGCCGATGTTTAACGCTCGAGGAAGCTGAGCGAGTTTTAAATGACTGCCATTTTGGCACCTGTGGTGGTCACATGTCCGGATATGCTACTGCTCAAAATATCCTCTGTGCCGGTTACTTTTGGTCCTCCATCTTTAAGGATTGCATTCTTGTCATCCACTCCTGTCACGAGTTCCAAATCTACCAGCGGAAGATGCGTGCGCCCCCTGCTCCATTGCACCATGTTGTTACCGTCAGCCCTTTTACAAAATGGGGCATTGATTATATGACCTGTAATCCTCGCTCAGCCGGGGGGCATGGGTACATCATCGTTGCCATTGATTACTTCACAAAATGGGTCGAGGTGATGCCCACACTATCTGAAGACGGTTACACAGCAGCACAATTTTTGTTTAATCATGTTATTTCATGGTTCGGAGTCCCTCAAGCCATCGTCATTGATCACGGCAAGCATTTCTGTAATCATATGATGATAGAGCTTACAACCCAGTTAGGCTTGCGGCATGATAGCTCGACTCCATACTATCCTCAGGCCAATGGCCAAGTAGAAGCCATCAACAAGGTTCTAGTTACGATGCTTCAACGAACCATTGGCATGCACAAGTCTAACTGGCACTTGATGTTGTTCTCTTCCTTATGGGCCTACCGAACTTCTGTGAAGGATGCCACCGGTTTCACTCCGTTCCAATTGGTTTACAGACTGGAGGCTACCCTTCCCATCGAATGCGAGATCCCTTCTTTGAAATTAGCTGTCGAATTACTCCTCGACACTACTCCGGTAGAAGAGCGTCTTCTTTACCTAGAGTGGCTAGACGAGACTTGTCGACTAGCCTCTCTAGCTCTCGAAGCACAGAAGAAGCGAGTGAAAACTCACTTCGATCATACTGTCAATCCTAGTTATTTTGTTTAGGGAGATTTAGTCCTGCTTTACGATCAAGCCAATGATAAGCTGGGGGCAGGCAAATTCGAGCTCATGTGGCACGGGCCTTATATTGTAAAGCAAGTTTTACAAAAAGGAGCCTATGAGCTGATTGACTATGAAGGGAACCCTCTGGATAAGCCCCGAAATGGGCTTTACTTGAAAACATATTATGCGTGAATTCCAGGCACTCTGATTTGTACATATGTGTGTTTTAGCAGGTGTGTTGTGTGTGCGTGTTTTCATGTTTTTGGCTTGGTGTGTTGGCATGATTGCCTCTTATTGTGTCCTTATTTCTTCTTGTGTAGATGTCTGGTGCACCTTATGTTGGTTTCGCTGATGGTGCCTCCCATAGTACATGCAACCTGTCTTCTACGGCATGGGTGATCTACGATCCTCATGGTGAGCTAGTAGACCTTCAAGGGGTTTGTCTAGGTGTACCACGAACAACGTTGCTGAGTATAGTGTTGTTATTGAGTTACTAGCCGAGGCGATCAATCTCGGTATTCGAACATTGGTGGTGAACCTGGATTCTCAGCTTGTCGTCCACCAGCTCAATGGGTGTTATTCCGATAGAGACCATCGGATTCTAAGGCTATATCGACGTGTTAAATTGTTGGAAAATAATTTTGATTTCATCACATATCAACACATTCCAAGACGATTAAATATGTTAACTGATGCATTAGCCAATTATGTATTGGATAGACATTTGCATAACATGTAATCAAAACAACAGATAGAAGCATAAAAACACAATAAACCATAGGAATATGTACACACACACACACACACACACACATATATATATATATATTTTATCTATATATATTTTGCTTTTGACATATACACTTATTTTTGAGTGCCTAGTGCGCCACACGATATATATATATATATAGTGTGGTGCACTGAGGCACTCAAAAAATAAGTGTATATGTCAAAGCAGAGTTTGTGTTCTCTATGCATCTGAGACACATGTCTCTCAAAAATCATAAAAAAAAGTAAACCTAGGCATCTACTGTGGCGGGTTGTGCTCCCTATAGCACACCACCGCCCGTGCCACCCACCTCAACAGGCGGTGTAAACTAGGTCTCACCCCAACCGTGTGAATCTGCAATGCTACTGGGACCTCCTCGACCCCTTGGTAGTTAGGGATCCCTGCCATCAGTCCCTCAAGGTTTCTGACCATCGTCTCCACCTCGTCATCTTCCGGGGGAGCCATGGCTAGTGCTGCGATGCCCTGCGCATCCCTCCGTGCCTCCAGAGCCAACCCAACGGGTCTCACTGGTCCTACGTCTGTAAGTCCACAATGTTCATCATTAGGACATATACATGAAAAACTAAAAAAAACATCATAAAAAATAAAAGGCAAAAAATGTGTGATCAAGTGTCTTACCACCATCATCCCACTGCTCGCCATCGGGCAGCTGCATGTTAGGATCTCCATGGAAGTCCATGCCAGCGTATGGCCAATCCTCGACGAAAATCACCTGGTGATCCAGCCACTCTCGGAATAGTACCCCCCATGATACTGGGTGTCCGCCACCTCCTCGTGGCATGATGTGTGCCCACCATGTAGCGCTGGTCTCACGAGGTCTAGGCACGTCTAGATCCATATCATGTAGCTGCAGTACCGACACCCACTCCAGCATGAGTGGGACTAAGATGGAACCATAGCCAAACTATTTTGTCTCCCCTCGACGACATTTGGTAAGCTGCCTTTTCATGTTTGCCATCACCGTGTCTGCCCAGTTAAACATGGTTGGGTTGAGACATTTGAGAGCTAGCCGGAGATGGGTCTTCGAAGCCTCATGTTGGTCTTGGGAGCCCACTGCCTGTGTCACCATGAATAACATGGCTCGAAGAATCACTTCATTCACCGTCGGGATTTCCACCTTCCCGCTCTTCGTTTTGCGTGCCCCTGGGCACATTCGAGCCATGAGCGTCTCTAGTGATTCGTCCCCAGGACGTTGGCCCTCCAAGATCGGCCTCACACCCCAACGAGACAGCCCGGTCAAAAAATAGATATCTGTGGCATCAAATTCAATATCCCAGCCTCGGATAATGAATCTCTCATCTGTAAGATTCTAGGCCTGGATCAATAGCTCCAGCAAATTGGGCTGTGACCGGAGGTGAGGAGTGAGGACGAATTTGAGCAACTTGCATGCCCGCAATGCATTTCAGCACCCCAGTCGGCAAAAGCTTGAATATCATTGTCATCATGCATTCATTCTTGCCAGACGAACACCATTATAGCCTGCATGACGAAGAAACTCTATTAGCGCCCTTGTTGCAAAGATATAAACATTGTTTTTATCAAAAAATAGTCGCGTGACATCATTGCGTCTGTTTCTAAAACAGACGCGATGACCATGGCGCACTAGTGTTAATTTCTCCTGGTCATTGCGGAAGCACACACTTTTCCACAATGATCAGGTCGTCGTCTGTGTAAATTTTTCTCAGTCATCGTGGACCCGAAGGCAAAACCCACGATGACCGAGAGCAGAATTCGTCTTGAAAAAACCGCCTAAACTTACACATCCCATGGTCAAATGCAGCAAAAAAGACATTGAATTAAAGCGTAAGATGAAATCTACCTACCTGGAAGAAGTTTCAAGATGAACAGTGGACGAATGGGCCGGAATTAGCTCGCCAACTTCGGTGCTCCAAAACGCTCTACAGTGCATAAACAGTAACAATGGTAAAACCCCCCTTTTATAGGAATTTTGGAAAATTACAAAATTATATTTGGTAAATGTGGGTTTTCTCCTCATTTTTATCATATGAAATATGAGTTTTCTAGCTATATTGTTTATTTTATATCGAATGGGTTTACGTGTGACATGCTTTCATGCAGATCTATAGGTGATGGAGTTTCGTGTACACTTGATCCGTGAAGTTGCCTTTAAGCTCTTTTCCGACTCAAAACATGAAAACATAGTCGAGTTGCTCCTCTTGACTCATTAAAAGTAAATAGGAGGTGGCCACCTATAAGCTCTTTTTCTGACTGTTTAAATGAGAAAAGATTGCCGGGCCTTTGTCGTTTCATGCTCGTTAATAGTTACGAAACGACGTGATTTTGGTCGCTTTTCTACTTTTTCAGATCGAAGTCACTAATTATGAAAAGTATTCCTCGATCATAATGGTCGGGCAGTTCTTTCGAGTATTGTTTTATACTTTTTTGAGCTCGAGAGACACAACTTTACGAAAAAGGACCCCTCTGGAGTTTTCTTTTCCGTGTCTTTTTCAAACTCCCTAAACATGAAAAAGACTCTGAGTTTTGCCTATGTCGAACTCATTAAACGTTGATGACATTGGAATCATCACCATGACAGGACTCAAGCTTCTCCTCCCTAGGGCTCGTTAAACTATTACTAGGTTGGATTCAATAACAGGTTATTAATAGATTGTCTATGGCAGCAAGTCACTCTTGAACATCGACACTTCTTCTTCTTGTCGGGTTGGAACATTCATACATCGTCATTTGGCTTTCCATGGGTTTGGGTTGTCATTTAGCCTCATTCCATCTGATCCATGTTGTTTTCATCAAGCCTCTGATCCTTTGGTACCTGAATGCTGCCCCCTCTGGAGTCGTGTCGCCGACATGTTCAAGAGTATAATCTTTCTGCCGTTTACACCTCTGTCTCCTTTCCCGATACTCTGTTGCACCATCTACCACTTGTTCCTTATCTCATGTCGTTGATGGGGGAAACATTATGGCCCTCCTGCGACGGGTCATCTCCTGTCGACATCAGCTCATTATCCATGAGCTTGACCTAGAGATCCCCTTTGGTACCTTGGAGCTTGCATGCCTCAATGGCAAGTTCTTCGCACTTGACTGTCAATTTGCATCATTGGTCGCCGATTGGGTGATTCCACGAGTGTTCGACTTCAGCTCATTCTTCGCACTTCGTGGATTGTACTAGACAATACCTTGAGAGCCATTGTCATCATTGGTGGTTTCTCTCGCGCTTGTTAACGGTTTCTATCACTGACCGGTAATCAAGCGACTTTCTCTCATGCTCGACTTCGACACCTCCATTCGCATGATAGAATTTGCACTATGGTCAGTTGGGTTCAAGGTCCCGGGCTCAGATTACTCATGCTCGGGCTGCGTGGATTGGTTTATGATTACATGACTCATTGATGGATGGCTGCGCCCATACCTGAGTCTTCATGGATGGCTGCGACCATCCCTTTATCATTATCATGGTCTCATTCGCTGGGTGGCTACATCCATACCACAGACCTATTCCGTATGTCTTTTGGATGGTTGCACCCATGTACTTCAGAGATATCAGTTCGACTTGCGTACGGGTCCTTTCATATGGTGTTGCAGCTCCATTGTTTTGTAAAGGATTTCACCCCTCCCACTCTCTCGGGCTTCATACTTTAGGGCGCATTTGTTACATAGTAATTTATCACCACTTTCACTCTCGGTCTTCTCATTGTGTCATGTGTGCAAGTAAAACATGCTTATGATAGACAAATGCTCTCCTAAGTTGCCAATTGACCCAATTTTCCAAAGTTGCCTGCCCAATCACAGATATTGGTCCAATAAATGCACTGAAAGGTGTGCATGAACAGACCGACCGTGCTGCCAGTGCAGAAGTACACCTGATTCCCATGATGGCCCGATTTTAAGCACCAACGCGGAGCTATGTGGTCTCTTCAGCAATGATCTGACTATATGCACTGATCACTTGCGATGTTAGCGCTGAAGATCAGTTTTGTGCCCGCGATGATCCAGATTGGGCGAATTTTTCCAACATTCAGCCTTTCAGATGACTCTAGACCTGGTTGTTGGCCTTGTTTATGTCGCCCTTCCTTCCCTGGTGTGGCAGTTTCGTCAATTGTGCTACCTTCCTTGGTGATAAGCTCTCCTTTCCACCTTTCATGGAGATTCCTTCTCCTATTTAAACTCTCACCATTGCTATGCATTGCTAGTTGGACAGTTATGATAGTTGGCTAGTTGAGTAGTGTTGTGAGTGCTTTGTGGGTTTGCTAGATAGCTGGTGTGAGTGTGATAAGTGTGGAATTGTTGATAGTTTTTGGAAGGTTGTAAAGTGCCCTTGATCTTGTGTAAAGCTTATGAGTGAGAGAGCTCTTGTGTGTTGGGAGATCCATCTTCAAAGAGTGAATGCTTGAAGAACATGCTAGCTGGACTCTTCTCTGAGAAGGCTTGTGACATCAAGACTTTGGTTGTAAGTTGACTCTTATTTCATTATTAATGCAATCAATGATGTTTTCCTATGTATACATATGTAATGTACTTGATAGCTCATGACTTCTTAACTTTGTGAGTAAATAGTTCATTGTTGTATCCGGTTATGTGCTTTGTTGTATTTCCTTTGCTTTGTTTCAGGTCGACCACTCGTTGAGGAGAAGGAAGCGGAAGCTGGAGCAGTGCAACGGAACTCCATCGACCACCGGTTGAGGTAGGCCTCCAACTTGAACTGTTTAAGGAAAGCTATTGTTGATTTGTCTTTGTTTGTGACTAGACCCACTCTAGGGCTAGAGGGGTTGCCTCTGTCCGCAGAGGGAACACTTCCCTGCATCACAAGCCAAAAAATATGAGATTACATGACTTGGCCACAATAGTCCATACATCGATGATTTATAACACAAGTGTTTACATGACCTTTACATCAAGAGACAAGTATGGAATTTATAACCAAGACCAAAGAACTCAATAAAACCATGATAGTCATCAGAAATCATCTTAAAACATATAAGATTTGCACCAAAAGCACTTGTCAACAACATGCACATTTTCATCAATTGGCAAGATAAGATAATGTAGCTTTAATATTATCAACTTGTAACAAAGTATGCAGCATAAGATTTGCTATGAACTCATCTTCTTGACCTCATCAAGGTCAACTTTAAGTTTTGCTTAGTAGGAAGAGCCTCAATCCATGTTCATCAAAGACATATGGATATTTTGTAGCATAGAAACATATACTTTCATGCATCAATCAATATGTGTGAGAGCCAAGCATATCATCATAAAGAAATATAGGGCAAGGTAGCATCATTCCTCAATATCATTAGTATGTAACTAAGTTTGCCATCTCTCCAAGTATCATTTAGCAGATGTCTTCATGAAACCATTTGCATCATAACATGTAAATGTAACAAGTGTAAGGAAAACAACATCATCATCAAATAATCATAGCATGAGATAACAAGATCTACATGTTCTTTCCAAAAATAAGAACAACGGTCCATATCATCACCAGAGAGCCTTCTATCATCACAAGTTTGATCAGTGGCTCAAACATAATTTCACCAAAAGAAACTACAACATCATAGCATCATTCAAAAACTTTAGTGACATGAGAAACATCACCAATGATAAGCATCATTATGTACCAAGGAATTTTCAAGAAAACATAATTCCACAATGTACTATTAGATGCATAACAAATGCTCCCCCTGAACCTGTGTCAACTATTTATATGTCAGATCTGATCACCTCAACTCATCCATCAGTAAGGTCATCAAAGCAACTTCATCAATCAGTAAATATGTGTCATATTACAACAAATCATAAACCATTATAAGCCAATACTATTTCTAAGTAGCATCCACTAACCAACAACATCGTAATAATAAAGCCAAATAATCACTGTTTAAAGCACATCAGAGCCTTTCCCTGAGTCTATCCTACTGTTTCTTCATCATAGGAAAACATACACAATTTCCCTTCATAATATCCATGTACAGAAATTAAAATGTTGAAATTTCATAACAACAACTTCCCCTAAGCCTGTTAAGTCTGTACCTATTCACTATTACTACATCAGATGCATTGTTAGTAATATAAGCAACATGAATATAAAAAAAAACCATGGGAGTCATCATCAAGACAACATATGTATTACTCCCCCTGAGATTACACATCTCTAATCCTGAGGACCTGATAGTCATATTCTGCTCTTATGAGGTCATGTACCTCACCTCACTTCTATAGTGACTGTTAGAAGTATTATTTTAATAATAATGGACTGCAATGGACACCATCTTCTTTTACTCTAAGTCTGAATCCTCCTCATATCCACGAGTATTCAATTATTTAAGCACATATAATTTTTCTGGGTTTCTATATCCTCTTGCTATGACCTTTCTAGATTCTTCATCTATAACTTTTCATTTGGTTGATGTAAACACAATTACATTTCCTTTATATACCTACACTTGGAATATTTTTCTTTAGCCCTTGAACTAATAAAGTATCAGCTTCTCCTCTTTGTTTATTAACTATGACTCTACCCTTTCCCATAACTTTTTCTAGAGCATTATTTCCAAGAATAACCATACCATATTAGTTTTCCTTGAGAGACTATATCTTACTCTTATCTCCAGTCATGTGATGAGAGAATCCACTATATATGTACAATTCATCTTCTTCTTCGAATGAGCAGAGAGAAATACCACACCTTATCTGTTCTTCTTCTTTCTGCTTGTTATGAGAAATGTTGGTGGATCCATCTTTTTAAGGTCTTCTCACATCAATATTCTTATATGATTGCTAATCATGTTCTCTGAAGAAATCCATAGATTTGTTCCTGCATTCTTTTACTACAGGCCCAAACTTGTCACAAGAATAAAATCTTATATAAGCAAAGGAATCATAATATTTATGTTTCATATTCCTTCTATTGTAATCAATAGCCTTGTGACCAAATATATTGCAAGCGAAACAATATCCCTTAAAGAAGTCTGAGTACCTAGAAGCTGATGATCTTTCTATGAAGAAGTTATTTTCTTGTGATTGAAATAGTCTACTTCTGCAACTGGATGCAACGTGTCCATAATTATGACATATAAAACATTCAATATTGTTATCGGGAAATCTAGTGTCCATTTAGAGCTGCTAGTCCCACTAAGACAGGTAGCTATCTTAGAAACAAACAAACTAAAGTTACTTGCATTTTCCTTTATGAGAAGTAGATGAGGGAGAAGCAGAGAGTACCAACCTCAGTCTTTCGCTTGGCTCCTTGCTTGTTTCCTCTCCCCTCTGACAGATCCTTGTAGCTTCTCCCTTGCTTACCCCGCTTCAAAGAGCACCTGTAAAGTCAAAGCAGCATAATACCATCAAAGCACAGAGATCTACAATCATAAACAATATAGGACTAGATATATATTGACCACACAAATGCATATATCAACTCAAACATACAAGAATGTGGAGGAAAACTCAAATAGCTTTACTGATAGAAAGAGTAGAAGAGAGGATTACAACCCATTGATCTAACCCAGCGTCATCCTCCCAGCATGAAAGCCCTTCTTCACCTCATAAAAATCTTAGATCACCCAACACTATGATGTTCCACCAAGAAACCAACAACACTTCCTTACAAAATACAAGATTCTAGC
>APFE030957139.1:67435-115850 GCA_000404065.3 Pinus taeda | reverse complement strand
TAGATGCTGCTGGAATTAGGACTTCCTTGTAGAAGCTTGTGAGGAGAGATTCCTATCCTTTCTTGTTTCATTTGGAAGTGGGTGAGCTTAGCAAAGTAAAGGAAAACTCTTGCTGGACCCTGGGAGGAACTTGCACAACAGCAAGGCTCAGGTTGTAATGGTTTCTTTTGTTTCCTATTAATACAAATAAGTCCATTCTTCTCAACAATTTGTTATTAATGAGTTTTTTCATATACTCCTTGGTCTATATGTTGAATATGTTTTATTTTATGAGATATTCAGGTGCTATGTAATCGTTTGATTGTTAGTGAATGTAGGTTTCGAAGTGAAGGATGAGCTCATCCGGATCGACGAGGCTGGACTACTACAACAACGTTGGACTACAGGTAGGATCTAAAACACTTGATTTCTTGTATGGTAAATGCATGTTTAGAGAAGGATTGCTCTTAATTTTCTTGTTTGTCACTAGAAAGTCTTAGGCTTCTACGGAGGTTGGTTTTGTACGCAAGATTAACTCTTTCCGCATGACAGTTCTCTATGAAGAGAAGAACACTACAATGATTGGAGAGAGTTCTAAGTCTCCACATGGAGAAGGAGGCTCAGAGGATAAAAAGGATGAGAAGAAGGATTCAAATGGTAATGGCAGAAAGCCACCTCCTTCTCCACCATCCACATCATATTCCTCATCATCTTCATCATCTGACACATCATCATCTTCCTCTAACACCATTGAAATTGTCCATACTCATTCAAAAACCCCAAAAGGAAAAACTCACTTACTCAAACTGGATATTAAGTTTGAACTTCCCATGTGCAATGGTAAAGTGAATGTAGAAAAGTTAGACAATTGGATTCGAGATTTGGAGGTATACTACATAATTCAGAACCTTCAAGAAGATGACATAAAGATCCAGTTGGCTTCATTGAGGCTAGAAGGAGCAACATTAGTCTGGTGGGAAGAAAAGACTCAAGAGGAAATGTGAATTCATGGTAAGATATCCATTTCTTGGGTCAAATGTGTTTATACAATTAAAATACAATTTTGTCCTTTAGCCTATATGAAAAAACCCATTATGAGCTGGCATAATTTTAGGGAGCTTAAAGGCCAAAAAATCCAAGATTATACATAGAAGTTTAGAAATAGGGCTTTGTTGTTGGGAGTAAATTTGAATTCCCAAGATATGCTATTGAAATATATTGGGGGTCTACGTTCCTATTAGAAACATACTATCCTTATGTTCAATCCAAGAAATTTGGATGAGCTATGTGTGCAAGCCACACACCTTGAAGCAAGGGGAAAGAACATTTAGGAAGAGGGTAGTAACAAGAATCCTTTCAAGGGTAAGGAGAAAGAGAAGGGAGGAAAATGGAAAGGAAAGAAGAATGAAAGTATGAAGAAAGAAGGGGAGAAAACCATATTCCAACATTGTTCCAAAGCTGGGCATGATGAAGCCCATTGTTGGAAATTACATCCCAAACTAAGGCCCAAGAAACAAAACAATAAGGCAAAACAAAAGAGGACCACTACCATAGAACATGACCTTGGTTCAGATTCTGGTGACAAGACCAATATTTCAGCCATGGTCACAAAAGGGAAAGAAGTTTTTGCAAGCACTAGTTCCTCAAATAGTCAAAACAACACTCCAAATGAAGAATCAAGAATAGAGTTGTTTCATGTAAGGGTGATTTCAAATCATACAAAGATAGATGCATTATTCGATAGTGGTTCACAATCAAACTTAATTTCAAAAGATTTGGTTAAAAAACTAAACCTTGAAACTATACCTCATCATAAGCCATATCCATTTGGACAAATAGTTAACAATGCAAACTTACAGGTTACAAGGAATTATTTGTTCAAGTTCGCCATTACTGAAAATTTCATTGATGAAGTTGAGTTAGACGTAGTTTGACTTGACATCTCAGGAATCATTTTGGGTATTCATTATTTGTATGATAGGAAAGAAATATTTTATTGCCATGAAAACAAATACGTATTGCTCAAGAATGGGGTGGAGTACATTGTGAGAGCCCAAAAAGATGACCATTTCTTTGATTAATGCAGGAGAGATGAAGAGATTAGTAAATGCAAGTAAAACATTTGTGCTTCTCATGATCAAGAAAAAGAATGATATTGATTATGAATCTTTTAAAGGTTGTGAGATATATTGAAATATGATTTGTTTTATGTGGTAAGAAATCATGGCAAGATGTTTCAGGAACCAAAGGGGTTACCTCCCAAGAGAGGAATTCAACATGAGATACAGCTGCAACAGGATATTCCACTTCCAAATATTGGTATGTACCACATGTCGGTTATGGAAAGCATGGAAATCAAGAAGAGAATTCAAGAATTGCTAAAAAAAGGTATCATATGGCCATCTACTTCGCCATGTGGGTTTCCCATTTTTTTTGTTCCAAAGAAGGATGGGACTTGGCACATGTTTGTGGATTTTCGGGCACTACACAAAATCACAGTAAATAATCATTACCCACTACCAAGAATTCATGATTTTCTTGATCAATTTAGGTATGAAAAGTATTTCACTAAGTTAGATTTACGAAGTGGTTGTCATCAAGTTAGAATAGCTAAAGAGGACATTTGGAAAACCACATTTAAAACTAAACAAGGATTGTTTGAGTGGCTTGTTATGCCTTTGAGTCTTACAAATCCTCTAGCTACTTTCATGAGAGTAATGAATGATGTATTGAGACCATTTATAGATGAATTTTTCATTGTGTACTTAGGTGATATACTCATATTTAACAAATATAGAGATGAACATGTCATGCATGTAAATAAAGTACTTGATGTCTTTGAGAAAAGAACAATTTTTTTTAAAGATGTCAAAGTGTGAATTTGGTAAGACTTATTTAGTGTATTTGGGACACATTATTGGAGGAGGTGAGCAGAAGATTTAACCCTCTAAAGTTGAGGTTATTCTGAATTGGCCCAAGTCCAAGATAGTTACAAAGGTAAGAAGCTTTTTAGGGGAAGCACAATAATGGAGAAAGTTTATTGCTATTTTTTCTTCCATTGCAACTCCATTACATGCATTGACAAGTGTGAAGAAAGTATTCCATTGGGGAGATGTACAATTGAAAGCATTTGATTCTTTGATGCAAAATATTAGTTCAACATTGGTATTGGCTCTTCTGTATATTAGACAAATATTCGAGATTCAAACATATGCTAGTGATTATGCCATGCAATATGTTCTTATGCAGCACAATAAGCCCATTAATTTCATTATGAAATTGTTAATGGAGTTGTAACTAGCTATCCCCCTTATGACAAAGAACTTTATGCATTGGTACAAAGTGTTAAAAAATGGAAGCACTACCTGATGGGAAAGGAGACCATTATCCATACCGACCATCAACCATTGCAGTACTTACAATCACAATCAAAGTTATAGCAGTCACGACATTTCAGATGGATGGGTTTTCTACAACAATTTCATTTGGTTATCAAGTATAAAAAGGGAATCTACAACAAGGTAGCTGATAAGATTTCAAGGCCTATTGTAAATTCATCTGTTATACTCAAGCATAATTTTGTTTCACGTGAAAGTTACATTGAAAAATATGAAAATGATAATGACTTTCAAGATATGTATGCAATATTGAGTCAAGGAAACCAAATTCAAGAGTTGGATTATCATGGACATAACAGTTTGTTGTATCATTTGGGCAAGTTGTGTATTCCACAAGGAGAAAGAAGCAATATCATAAGGGAAGTGCACACTTCAACTGGACACTTTGGTGTAGGCAAGATAATAGGGAATCTCCAAAGGTATTGTTATTGGCCATGCATGTTTGAAAATGTTTCTCATTTCATAAGAGGTGTTCTTTGTGTGCAACAAGTAAGCCTAGAAATAGGAAACTTGGATTGTACACTCCAATTTTGGCACCTTCATGTCTATGGGAGAGTATTTCAATGGATTTTGTAGGAGGTCTTCCATTGTTAAGGAAAGGTCATGATTACTTGTATGTAGTTGTAGACAATTTCCACAAAATGTTCATATTAACACCATGTAAAAAGAAAATTACAACTAAACAAAAAGATCATATTTTCTTCCAAAACATTTGAGTTCATTTTGGTCTTACTACTTCTATTCTAAGTGATTGAGATTATTTATTTGTTGGGAATTTTTGGTCGAATTTATGGGACATGATGGAAACAAAGTTGAAGAAGAGTACAACCTTTCATCCGCAAACAAATGGAAAAACCAACGTGGTCAACAGAACAATCATTCATCTTCTTAGAGGATATTGCAGCAAACATCCCAAATTGTGGGATGAATAGTTGCATTACATACATCATGCATACAGTAGGGCAAAGCATTTTTCCAAAAACACATCGCCATTTGAGGCATGTTGTGGGTACTTGCCAAGATCACCATTGGACTTCATCTTTGAGAAATATGTCACCATTGATGGTCACAGTGACATTGTTAAGGCAAGGAAGTTGATAGAGAAAATCCAGTTGATACATCATACAGTGTAGGAACAACTTGAGAAAATTCAAGGAAGCTACAAGGAAAGGCATGACAAACACTGAGTTGATCACAAATTTTGAGTTAGCGACGAAGTTTGGTTATATATTAGAAAAAACAGACTTCAAAGGGAAAGTAAAAAGCTTAAGCCAATCCATTATGGTCCTTTTAAAATTAAGGAAAAGATTGGTAATAATGCATTTAAGCTTGATTTTCCTCCTTAGATGCAAATATACTCTATTTTCAATGTTGAGAATTTGAGATTGTTTGAGCATTCTTTGATTGATGATAAAGGAGAGCATGTTCAGCTAACATCAATAGATGATTTATCACCAAAATATCTTGATGAAATTCAGTAGGATCTCATACTTGATAGAAGAACTATGACTTCGAAAAGAGGCGATGTCAAATACCTTAGAGTGGGACTCAAGGGAAAAAAGCCTTCTAAATCCAAATGGTTGTAGATCAAGAAGGTGATGGAGCTGTACCCTCAGCTCTTGAACAATTGATAGTATCTTTTGGGGTTCAAAAGACTTCTAGTGGGGAGGAATGATCAGGCACTCAGTATTTAGCTAAAAAATCAAAGTTCTCAGAATGGCTCAAAACTTACATTACCGTGTTCATCTCGAAAAAATGATCCTAATGCAAGTCATTTCACTAAAAACCGAGTTCGTATGAGGAAGTTATTGAGTTTTGTTCACTTTTCTAAATAAGTGTAATTTGCAAAAAAAATGCCTAGTCACTGCATAGTCAACAGTTTGTACTGTTGACATGGAAAGTGACTAGGCATGGTCAACTTGTTCAACATTCAATCATGTCTTGACAAGTGTCACAGTGTTATTTGGTTTGAGATTAATGATGTAGCACAATTTGATTGGTTGGTTTTGGACCAATGAAGGAATGCCACATGGCAAGCCCAGAGATTGCCACGTGGCACCTCCCAACGGCCTAGGTAGAGGAAATTTCAATAAAATATATTGTGGAGGTGCTCGGATTCCACCTCACAAACTCCTACGTACACACCAAGCCTTCATACGAACTCCGCTACTTTATGACTTAACCATTATAGCGCACAAAATATATATAAAGCTTATTGTGTTAAGAGTTGGTGGTTAGGGGAGGGCCAAACCGCATGCCAACCCCCCCCCATGTGATCACAAAAAATGTTACCATAAATTATTTTGGAGGCGTCTCCACAAACCCATAACTGTGATAGTCATTGCAATATGTGAACGCAACTATAGTTATTGTAAATGGTTAGGCGGCGGCTCCAACATAGCCCATGACCCTGACAATTAGTGCTATGTGATTGGATCTGATGAATATGGTCGAGGTCAGCTAATCTGGTGGCCAACACTACAAAACTATGATGTTTAACTATCAGATGTGACCCTCCGATGAAACCGTCAATGGTTTCAGAAACTGTTAGCCTAATCCGCATGATTAATGCTAATCACTCAAGTTAAACTTGAATTATATTTAATTAATCTAGAGTTTAAAAGGGAGGAATTTTAGTGGACTCTGACAATTTTGGTGCTAACCCTAAATTTAGCAGCCCTAATTGGGGTCATTCAAGATTTAGAGGAGATTTTCAAGGGAAAAACTATCAGATGCATAACTGGAGCAATTTTCTACCAAATTAAGCTCAGGAAAAGGTGTTCCTACCTAATTTCGACATTTGAACACATTGGTGTAGGTATTTGGAGTAGTAGAGATTTGTAAATAACATTTTTACTATATTGAGCTAATATAGAGGCCCAAGCCATGGAAGTTGGACCAAGGAAATGTAGCCTAGGAGGGGTGAAATCAAAACATTGTGTTAAAGTGTCCCTTTGATGGTTTGTTGTACTTTGAATGTCTGTTGTTTAGTACTTTTTTTTGAAGCTATTTTGTTCATGTCCATCACATTAATCTTGATGAAATTTACCTATTTCAATCACCAAACAACCTAAGGAAACTTATGCAGAGGAAGCAATGAACAAGCACATGTTTATAAATCTATAGTTGAAATTAACACAACAAAACTAACATTCAACAACGGATCAAAAAAGCATCATATTTGCATTGAGGATGCTTATTTCCTTGCTAGAATTACTCATTTTCATCACAACAGAGGAAACTGAGATTGAAAAGTGAGTCTCCAATAATTTGAACAGGGATGATGATATAAAATCAATAGAAATTGGATTCCTATTGTTTCCTTGAAATTATCTTCTTCTTAAGTTCCATATTGTTCTTGGTCCCTTCCCTCCTCCCTCACGTTTCATTTTTTTTTTTTTTTTATGTTTCCTTGTATTTTCTAAGTTTGTTTACTGTAAAATTATTATTTTATATATATTAAGAGTTATGTTTATACATATTTATTTTTTCAATATTTATGTTCCCCTGTTTGTCCTATATATTTATGGTTTTATTTAGACTTTATCTTTTTGTATTATTAATATAATTTTTTTTTCATTCCTCATTTTTTATCCCATTTTATTCCCTTAATATTTACTCTAAGCACAATTTTTAGTTGGTCTTTTCCTTGTCTTTACCTTACCATCTATTTATTTTTAATGTTTATTTGATTGTCCTCCTACCCTTAGTATTTATTCTATTGTATTAATATAATATTTAATTATATTATTTTTTTAACTTTCCTTGTTTTTATCCTATTTTCCTTATCCTAATTATCATTCCATTTTTCCCTTAAAAATATATTGTAAATTATTATTATATAATTTTATTACTTTTCCTTATTTTATCCTTAATACCTATTATTAAATTTATAAATAATTATATTAGGTATATATATTAATTTATTATTATTCCTTAATAGTCATTTGACTAATTTTTTCAATGATCATTTTATTTTGACTTTTTGTTCTTTATAATTCCTTGTTGGATCATATTTTATCCATCTTTTCATCATGATGATGCACCACATTAGTTGGCTTGAAACATGTTGACAATTAATTCATTCATGTGATGAATCATGAAGACAATTTTTAGGAAAAATCTATTCATAGAAGCCTACATGCAGAAGCTAGGAAAACTACTGTGTTCAATAATCAAAATAAGCTTCTTCTCTAACAGATAATGTGGCTCTACTTTTAATGGATGAATCACTGATGTTAACTTGAAATCATATCCTAAGTAACTTTTTTCACGTTATTTCAATTTCCATGATTCATAGGCCACTACCCAACTCTCTTCAATCAACACACCTCCTACCCCTTCCTGACATGCATATGTACATATAACAAACACTTTCTTTAGGTATGCAATCCTCAAAATTAGGGTTGTAATCAAAAGATGTTTTAGCTGATCAAATCTATTTTGGAATTTTGTAGTGTAGTTAAAACTTCTCCCCTTATTCTGTAAAGTTGTTATGGGGTAAGCTACTTTTGAAAACCCCTCTATAAAGTGGCGGTGATAACCTGCTAGCCCCATAAAAGATCTGATATCTGCAACATTTTTAGGAATGGGCCATTCCAAAATTGTTTTAATCTTTTCTGGATCTATAACTATTCCCTCTTGAGTGACTACATGCCCCATAATATTTCATTTAGTATTTATAAAATTCACATTACTATACTCGTTGTATAGTTGGTGTCCCCACAGGGTCTGCAATACTATTTGCAAATTTATTTTATGTTCTTCCATACTATTTTAGTAAATTAGGATATCATGAATAAAGATCAATACTAATTTGTACAAATATGAGTGGAATATATTATTTATAAGGCACATAAACATGGTGAAGGCATTAATGGTCCCTGGAGTTAGGACTACAAAATCATATTACCCGGAACGAGTTCTAAATGTAGTTTCACATATTTTTCTTCCATGATCCATATTTGATGGTACTGAGAGCGTAAATTAATATGGAAAACATAGTAGCACCCTTAGCATTACACCTTTTTCATGTTATACTACACATAGATATATTTCGAAAAATGTAAGAAGTGTGCCAATTAGAATCCATATGCAAAACTTATGCCACTCAAAAGTTGACCTTCCTATTTTCGATACCATGGTTTAAGAGGATGTCACGTTAGCCCCAATTATTCATGGAAAAAGGTATAGCCATGTGATTATGATGTAAAACACTCTATACGAGTCCATATTATAACTCTGGTTAAGATTTGAGGTAGTCAAACTTAACTATTAATAGGTTACTAGGTAGTGTTATAACCAGATCACTGGGAGGAAGAGGCATTCCATTCTTTCGAGTGATTTTGTTCCATAATTGAGCAAAGGTAGCTAAGAGGGATAGGAGGTAGAGCAAAAAGAGAGAATTTGTGCACTATAACAACCCATGTGCCACAAGCCATACTTCTCTGTAGCTCCAACCATGTTTCTAGGCAGAGAAAGAGAGTAGAATGACCTCACCTTCTAGCCAGGTTTTCTCTCGAAAGGGTTTCCTAGAACATATCATGTGTCTCATGTCAGTGTGTGAGATTTTATTTTTCTATTCTTTATTTTTTGCATAGTTTTCACTTGCATGCATGCCTATTTACAACAAAATCTACAAATCTAGAAATTAAATAAAAATGTAATAATGTATAATTTCATATTTTTAATATAATATTAATAGATTTGTCATGACAAACTTTCTAGTGGAATATCCACAAAAGTTTAGAGATAAGTAAATTGAATATGATCATCGACCTTATATAGCCATATCAGAATAGCTAAGCTATAAAGGAGCTTGATACATAGTTTTTGTTTTAATATTATATAAACACATCATCAAGCAGTCTTATACATGACAATTGTTTTTTTATACTCTGCATAGAGTAAGTATATATTTTATATTGAAAATGATGGAACAAAGTAGTGTCTCCCTGCATGGAGTACACCTCAATTTTTTAATTCTCAAACAAGATAGGCTTCTAGCCCAAAGTACATTATATGCCATAGGCATTTGCAAAATGTAATTTTCCTCATTAATGAAAATTATGACTTTTTTCTAGGGGAAAAAGGTAAACTCAATATCTCATTTAAGGGGCAACCCAAGGATCCCTTCTGGATATACATCAACAAAAATTTGGACAAATGACATATTTGCTGAGCTTTTTGTCTTGTCCATAGAGTTAGTGTTCCCCGGATGGACTGAATAAATATGAAAACCCTTCCTAATGTGTTTCCGCATCTATGAGGTTGTGATAAATATCAATTTCAAGGGTCTTGTTATCCCTTGGATTTCTTTCCTAACACCTCATTCATTAACAAATATAATGGTTTTATCTTTACAATTTACAAGGTACCAATGTTTTTCCAGCCAATCCATACTAATTAAAATGCGATCATAAGAACCTAAGAGTAATAGATATATATATATATATATATATATATTATATATAATATATATATATATATATATATATATATAATATATATATATATATATATATATTATTGCCTCGCCTGCCAATTCAATAGGAAAATTCTCCACTTTTTTTGCGAATCTCTTTTTATCGTCAGTTCCTAAGTGAACTATCAATGAGCCCTTAAATTTACTAACTTGCATATGACACGAATCCACTAATTTACGACTTGTATAGTTCAAGATTTTTCCAGGAACTATTAGAATGGACAAATAATTATTGTAAATCTTACCTTCAAATTTAATCATTGTAGGTTGGTACTCGACCTTGTGGTCCTCCACTGCAACATTGATCTTGTGTAGACTTATCGTCATTTCCCATATGTTAGATGCCTCTTGAATATTTGTTTCTTGTTATGTTATTCTACAATAAGGGACACTTTTAATATAATTTGGTTGTCCAAAACCCCAACATTGTAATAGTGGCTTTTGTGGTTGGTCATATTCATGTTTGCTTCACAGTTTCGTTGGTCTAGATTCATTCTGAAGCTAAGCTTTTTGTTGACATTTTCCTAAAAATTTAGTTTATTCGTTTCCGTGTGAATTCTTAGTATTTGTATTTTTTGTATTCTTGGTATTCCGAGCATATTTTTTCCCTTTCTTGGCTAACCATGTTTTGTTACTTTCCCATTTTTTTCATCTATTGATAACATATTTGTGCTTTATGAATAACTTCATCCATGGTCTTATGGTTATCAAACTCCAATGGTTCCTTCATAGATACTGAAATACTACTTATAAAATGCTTCACCTTAGCCCTTTCTTCTCGTATGTAAGAAGCATCCTCAATAAGGATGTAAATTTTTTCACATACTCATCCATTGGTAGCTGACCCAATCTAAGATCACTAAATTCTTTGGTCTTTTCATCATAAAAATGCTCAGTTAAAGACTTATTATGGAAATATTGTTGGAAATTCTCCCATTTTATCCCCTCCTCTTCAACTCCTTTGATTGCCTTAACTTCCTCCCACCATAGGGTTTCTTTTCCTTGGAGGTGGTAAGTATCGAGACTAGCCTTCAATTTCTTATCATGTTCTTAAACCTGGAAGTACTTATTGATATTTAATATTTAATAACTATGCTTCTGCAACTTCCTCGGGTTCACCATCAAAGGTTGGGGCTTGATTTTTCTAAACTCCCCTTGCAATTATTTTTCTTTCTTTTCGTCCATTTTTTAATTTTTCCCTAAGAAGCATTTCTAGGTTCCTGCTCATCCATCTCCTTACCATCCTTTATCTCTTGTGTAATTATTTTCTCAAGTATGTTTTCCTCACTCTACCCGTGTTATTCTACTTTGTTTCCATTATCAAGAGTTGGGGCTGAGTTTCTTTGATTTTTTCTATTGGTTATTTTAATTATTATTTCCTGGTCCTACATCAATCACTAATTATCATCCTTTAAATTCTAAATTTTTGTTCTCAACAATTGCCCTATCTCCAAAAACATTACAATTTTGTGCTAAGGTTCTTCCCCTAACTGGACCCACATTTCTGGATTGTGTCCTTGAAAGGGTATCAAACTAGGTCCTATAGGTGGTGTGGTCATCATACCACTTCCCCTTCTCATCTCTCTCTCTCTTTCTCTCTATGTGGAATAGAAAACGTAGTTTGGTACTATCTTGGCTTTCCTTAAATAGGCCATAATGTGGTAGTCGTGGCTCTCATGCCACTTGTAACATATCTTCCACCTTACACAATTTTTTTTTACTGGGAGAAATTTACCCACAATTATTAATTATTTTGAATGGAATCATGGATCATTTATCTTTCCTATGTAGAAAACTGTTTATAGACTAATTTTTTTTTTTAAGCCATAACTTATTATGTATATATTATTTCACATATGTGTGTAATGGTAATTTAATTCTTGGTTGGAAATTTTAAACCACGTTGAGTCTTGACATGAACATTGTATTGCATAATGGTTAGACTATATGGTACATTATCAATTTAGGCTCTACTCCATGGTGAGAACTTATTATATGTCATATGAATTTTATTAAATGTAACCCCCCTCTCCTTAGGAAATCAATGGTTTTAGGTGGGATTAGAAGATAATCTTGAATTGTTTATATTGGTCCATGGTTATGTATTTTCATGCCATGACTTGGCATTGATCAATAGTGGAAAGTTTAGGGTTTTGATTTGATGGTACAAGTTCCGAAAGTACTACTACGGTAACTACCCCGCTCCTCTGCTAATTTCCACTCTCATTTGCGCCTCTTGACACCCTGGAAAGATCTACAACTTTCACACCTAACCCCATATGGGTTTTTCCACTGTTACTATTATTGGATGGTGGATTTATAGCAATAATGTTGGTAATAACTTCATACGTTAACTAGGAATTCTTCCTTTCATAGGTTTGATTCTATAGTTAAGACATTTTCTCACATAAAGCCATAGTTACTTTGAGGTTTTTTCCTTAGCAAGAGTTGATGAGTCATGGCCATTTTTTTGTAGTTCCGAAAGATCATGGCCATTATGCCATCCCTATTGAGAGATTTGAGATACATCTATGCTACTGCACAGATAGCTTTTATATTGAATTATGAGTGTTATATTTTATTTACTTGATCTACCTCATTGATTAGGTAATTCAATGAATGGTTTTCTATATCCTTTTAGGCCACCTCCCTTATTTCCATAATGTGCTACAGTTACAAATATACACAATATTTTCTCCTTATTCTTCTTTTCTTAGAGCTCCCATTTTTTTCCTTTTTATGGGGTTCTAATATTTACCTTTGTCGATTGACTGATATCCAGGTTAGGGTTCCTACCCATCATAACCTCTTCATTGTTTGATTTGCAACATAGTTGTTTCAACACATTGGAGATTAATTTTTTATGGTCAAGTTTCTTAGCATATTTAATTTGATTTGAGTCGAGGGATTTACCAAGATTTTATAAGGGATTTTGTCACCCTAGAACAAACCCTTAAATTCATCGTCCGAGCTTTTATTTGGAAAATAATAGAAGCCATTAAAACCTTGGCTTCACAAGACTCATCCTTATTACTTACAGGGTCACGACTATAAATATATATCTATTTATGGTGTTTGAAGTTTGGGTTTTTGATGGGTTATGAACTAATTCACTATGCATGTTGCACGATAATACCAAATTATTAAGTGCAACTTCTTGAATTTGATTATATATATATAAATATATATATATATATATATATACTATATATAATATAATATATTATATTATATATAATATATATATATATATATATCTACACAATCTGGCTTGTTTGTTCTTTCATTATACCTCTACATTGTTGGGAATATACTAAGAGAGGGGGTGAATCAAAATATTAATTCAGATCAATAATTTTTATTTTCCCTTTAGATTTATATATGCTACTTCTATGAAGTGAACTAGCGTGTACACACAACTGTGATTAGAGAAACTAGTGTATACCCATAGAATTTGTGATTTAGACAATTTATCATGTGTTGATCTTTAACCAGTGCATCAGTAACATATTGGAATACTGCAGTAAAATAGAATAAACAATCACACATAAGAAACACACATGAACACCAAGATTTAAGGTGGAAACCCAATGTGGGTGAAAACCACATGCTACTGTCACCTTCGTCTTCTTTTAGTAATAAGAAAATCTATTTACAATCTTCTACTGGTGTAGACTCATACCAGTATGTAGGCAACCACCTGCAAAAGGCTACAACCTTCACTCATTTTCCAACTTCTACTGGAAGGGAGATGCAACCCCCTAGCTCTTGTACTAGCCAGTGTGATTACTAGTATGTAGGTGCTACCCTAAAGAAGGCTACGACCTTCTTTCATCCTCTAGGGACCACGTTTCATAAATTTTCAGACTGGATACTCCTGGTACATAAGAATACACATCAAGGCCTCTTTTCATCAAATTTTCATACTAGACCCATCTGAAACTCTTAAACGTAAACTACATCAACCAACATTTAGTTAATCTGAACAATGAGATCACTGACACCAGAAAATTGTGATGAACCCATAAACCTGCATCATCATTTAGAACCAACTATAACCTCAAAAATCATGCATCAGAATGTATATGCTACTTTAAGGAACTCAACCTACGTGTATACACTACTTCTCTTAATCAAACCTACGTATACCTTCGAAAATACTGAAACATAAAACTTTTGAATCAAGTCTGTACCCACCAACAATATACTGAACATCTACTGTCAACTTACTG
Organism: Pinus taeda; assembly: GCA_000404065.3. Lineage (NCBI taxonomy): Eukaryota > Viridiplantae > Streptophyta > Pinopsida > Pinales > Pinaceae > Pinus > Pinus taeda. The sequence continues at coordinate 101,757 of APFE030957139.1, read as the reverse complement.
ATCTTTTCATGGGCAATAACAGAGACCACTCGTCTCACTTATACAATCAATCAATCAGATACCAACCTCCTTATGCATTTAGATTTACATTAAGATCTAAGAAGACTTCATTTATAGACAACAATAATACAATAGAACTGATCAGATAGATCAGTCAGATCTGAAAAAAAAGTATTTTCTTTTGTATATGCTACTTTGAAGAGTATAACTTGCATGTACACATGCTTTTATTGAGATGAACCAGCGTACATACCTGGAAATATTAACTCATAAATTCGCTGGAATTCTCGGCTTTAGAAAAACCCGGATCGTGACATTTAAAGAATAGGACAGGTGTGCATAATCAAATCTAGCCCAACCAATATTAGATCATTCAATGATAAGTCATTTTAGGTCTCATGATCCTGATCTAGCATTGAACTCAAGGTGCATAGAGTATTTCAGATCAAGTCACAAGCATATCCCCTACAACATAAAATATACTTCAAATCAGAGTATTCCTTAGAAGCCCATTCACTTGCATGCCTTGGACTTATGATATTCTCCTTCTTATATATTTTTAGGCCTTTCTCAGTACCTCGGACCAAAACAACTTAGGACCAATACCTTGGACCAAATACCTCGGACCAATACCTTGGACCAAAATACCTCGGACCAAATACCTCAGACCAAATACCTTGGACCAATACCTTGATTTTCCAACCTGTACAAGTTTTTCTTCTTATGAGACTATGTGTGTACATATACACTCAATTTGTTCTATGTACCAACGTTTTTACACCATTTTTACTAAGTGGGCCTACGTATAAATCTTAAATTTATTTACATCAACCTTTTCCTTCACCTTCTTTATTCTGATCAGTAGACCTTGGTTCCATCTTCCTGTTCTTCCGTACCACTGCCCTGTTACCTCTAAATATACCTATTGTAATGTGAGTTTCCTTTTATCAAGACTGAACTAACCTGTGAGTGAGTTGCCATCAAGGACAATACTTGTATCATAATGCCAACAATCTGCCCCTTTGGACTTGATGGCAACCATGATGGTGTTGGATATGATGCAACACATGAATCTGTTAGAGATAACATGCAACACATGTCGAGTCTATAAATCAAGTAAGTGAGTATGACCTCCTTATGACCAATGACTCATACATACATCAATCACCCAACCAAGTGGGGATACACTACATTTGACTCATCCACCCAACCAAGTGGGGATACAAATTACATCATTTGTCTAATAGGACTCATTCAAATATAGACTATGACAAAAGAAGTGATATCACACCCTAGATCTTTACATGAGATGAACAACAATCGATATAAATATCTAAAGCCATATATGAACACAACAACCATAATTCCAACAATGCAGAATGCGTGTGAAGGTTAATGCTCTTGCTGAACTTGTGCTACCTATGCATTGTCAACAATTCATTCATCAAGGCATATTTTTCAATCACATAAAAATCAATGAACAAAGGATATCATCATATTGTAATCATCAATATCAGACAGGGCACTTATATCAAAGTCTCACCCACTATTTTTCTATCAAAAAAACATATATGCTCCTTCAGCCATAAAAACTTGTGTGTATATGCGACCATACTTCATGAAACTTGTGTCTAATAACTGTCTTCTGAAAAACTATATTTAACAACAGGAAGATGCAGTAACTACTCCTAGCTTATGTCTAAGATATTCAAATATTTTTCTAGGAAGCAATTTAGTGAATATATCAACAACCTATTCTTTGGAGGGAATATACTCCAATTTAAACTTTTGTTCAAGAACTTTTCTCGTAGAAAATGGTACTTAAAGGGTAAGTGCTTAGTCTTGGATTGCATGATAGGATTTTTGGAAATACTGATGGCACTTGTATTATCACATAGAATGGAGATGGGTGGAGTACATGTGATCTGAATGTCTTTCAATGTTTGCATCATCCAAATTAGTTGTGTGCAATAAGATGCAACAAATACATATTCTACTTCAGCTGTAGATAACGCAATCAAACTTTGTTTCTTGCTAAACCATGACACTAACCAAGAACCCTTATAGAATTCACCTCCACTAGTGCTCTTTCGATCATCAACATTTCTTGCCCAATTTGCATTTTTTTATGCATGAAGAGTAAGGTATGTATCTTTAGGATAGCATAGTCCAAAGTCCTGAGTTCCTTGAAGACATTCAAATATTCTTTTGTCTGCCTGGAGATGTGATTCCTTTGGATTTACTTGAAACCTTCCAACAATTCCTACTACATGCATGATATCAGGTCTGGTACCTATTAGATAAATCAAACTTCCAATCATATATCTGTAAGTTGGTTGGTTTACTATTGGTGTTTCATTGTTAGAACTAAGACTACATCCTATTACCATTGAGGTACATACTGGTTTAGAATCTTCCATTTCATACTTCTTCAAGGTCTGCTTGAGGTATTTGGTTTTCGAAAGAAAAATACCATATTTTGTTTATTGAACTTGTAGACCAAGAAAATAAGTAAGTTCACCAAGTAAGGACATTTCAAATTCTTATTGCATTATTGAAGAAAAGTTATGACTCATGGATTCATTGCTACCAAAGATGATAGCATCAACATAAAAAACAATAATTAACAGTTTATCATTTTCAACCTTAGTGTATAGATTGCTATTTGTGGAACCTTTTGTGAACCCTTGTTGTTGTAGATATTCATCAAGGTAGTAATACCAATCCCTTAGAGCTTGTTTCAAAACATAGAGAGACTTTTTGAGATTGCATACGCGTTTTGCATCATTTCCAAGAATGAATCCTTCTAGCTGTTCAATATAGATTTCTTCTTCTAAATCTCCATTAAGGAAGGTCGATTTTACATCCATTTGTATACTTTGAATTTTCAAAAACTAGAAAGAGCAAGAAACATCCTTATGGCTTCAATTCTAGCAGCAGATGCAAACGTTTCTTCAAAATCTATACCTTCTTGTTGAGCATACCCTTTACAAGCAAGTCTCACCTTGTTTCTAATAACTTCTCCATCTCCATTCAGCCCGTTCTTAAATATCCATTTTGTTCCTATAATATTTTTATCATGGGGTCTAGGAACTAATTACCAAATCTCATTCTTTTCAATTTGGTTAAGTTTTTCATCCATCTCCTTGACCCAACATTCATCTTTGCAGGCTTCATTTATATTTTGAGGTTCGGTGGAGGATATTAATGCTAGATAGCTTGAGGTCCCTGTAAGAGTTATTATTGTCTGTACAACAGCCCCCTTTTCTCCTAGAATTTGAGATTCTGGGTGATTCTTCTTAACATACCTCGATGGAGTCTTTTCCCTTTCTGTTTATCTTCTTCTGGTGCTTCATTGGTTTCTTCTTCTATATCATTTTTATTTGATGTGGGAAAGCATTCCCAAACTTCTTCACTATTATATTCCTCTATTAATTTCATTTGCTCTAGGTTTCTGAATGCTTCATCAATTACAACATCATTTCATTCGACAATTTTCTGAAGTCTTTTATTATAACAATTGTACCCTTTAATTCTGGATGAATAACCAAGAAGAATTCCTTCATCTTCTCTGGGTTTGAACTTACTAAGTTTTTCATAAGTCCTTTTGATAAAACATTTGCTTTCAAAAGCTCTAAAGTTTTTTATAGTAGGAGGCTTACCATACCAAAATTCATATGGAGTTTGATTGCCATTTACCTGAACATTTGCTTTATTGAGAATAGTTACGATAACAAATGCAGCTTCACCCCACAAGGTTGCAAGACTTCCAGATTCATGTAGCATAGATTGAGCCATTTGTTGAACTGTTCTGTTCATCCTTTCCACAGCACCATTTTGCTGAGAAGTTCTTGCGACGGAGAATTTCCTTTTATTCCACGTTGTTCACAAAAGTCAAAGAATTTAGTTGATATGAATTCTCCCCCTTGATCAGATTCGATACATTTGATTTTTCGATATGATTCATTTTCAACTAAAGCTTTGAAGGCTTTAAAATTTTCAAATTCTTCATCTTTATGCTTTAGTAGACCTATCCAACACATCCTGAAAAAATGATTAGTAAATAAAAAAAAGTATTCTTCTCCACGAGGTGAATTTTTCCTTGTTGGTCCACATAAATCAGTATGGATAAGTTCAAGAGGCTTACTTGATGACCATTCTTTTTCAATGAAAAACTCTAGTTTGCTTACCAATCTGACATGCTTTGCATATGGTATTTTCTGGGATGCTGATATCTGGAAGATCACAAAATTCCCTAAGCCTACATGCATTTATTTGAGAAAAGCTTAGATGTCCCAATCTTCTATGCCATAGCCAGTTTTCATCTGTTTTGCTTAGATATCATTGTTGTTGTCCTCCTTTGAATATGTATAAGTTGTTTGGAGTTCTTGTACCTTTGATCACGGTCTTTCCTGTATCAAGCTCATGAACCACACATCTATTTGATCGAAACACCACTTCATTTCCTTGATCACACATTTGACTGACACTCGACATGTTATGCTTTAAACCATCTACATACATGAAATTTTTTGATTTAACCTTTTCTTTCAATAAAAAAAATCCTTTACCTTTAATGACATCTAGAGTGTCATTTCCAAATGAGACATTCTTTTCATTTTGTAAATAATTATATGAATGAAGTTTCTCTTCGTCACCTGTCATGTCTTTGGAGCATCCGTTGTCAATGTACCACTGATTTTCTTGTCCTTTTAGACATAGATCTATGCCACATATTTCTTCTTGATATTCCTTTCTTCTCCATATCTTGGGATTCAAAGGTGTTCGCTCGTTTTGAAGTGTTGGCCGAAATTTTCTCTTGCATTTAGATTCTTCACGACCAAAGTTGTTACAAATCGAACATTCTATTTCATTTTCAGGAGGATAAAAGTTATTATAGGAACTTTTCTTGATTCCTATTACACTCCTTTGATTTCGTGTTTCTCTAGTCATGATGGTTTTGTAAGCAACACATTGGCACCCTTGTGCCCAAATCTATGACATGAAAAACAATGCCCATTAAAAAAATTTCTATGATCATAGTATTTTTTTGGTATTGTTTACATGTTGATTGCGACTTCTATTGATATTAGTCCTAGGAGTAAATTGAATATGATTTACCTGATGAGTAATTTTAGGTCTTTGTTGATGATTGACATACTGTTCACTAGTCTTTGTTGCATCAAGATAGCTTCTGGTGGAGGAATGATAGCTTCTGTGGTTGAGATGAATCTTCAGTATATCCGAGACCTATCTTTATCAATGGAGAATGCTAAACATTGATGATTTCATTCAAAGTTTATGATCCTTTAGCAAATATAAGATTGATATTTTTTCCTCTCAAGATCTTCTCTTAGACGCACAATTACACATTCTATATTTTCATTGTGTTTTTCTCTTTCCGCGAGTTGGTGTGTTAAAGTATCTATGATCATATTCTTTTCTTCTAGATAGATTTTGATTTTAGTTATTTCTTCAAGAAAGTCTTCCTCTTATAATGCATCCAAAAAATAATCATTGTCATAAGCCATGACTAGTCTATAATCTTGTTTAGTTTGATCTTCATAACTATTAGATAAACCATCACTATCTTCATACGTATAATAACTCCTTCTATTCACAACCTGTTTTCTATTGCCTTTTGCATATTCCTTCAATTTTTCATATTTATCTTTATGAGGACATTTGGCAGCATAGTGACTGACTCTACCACAAGGAAAGCATTTGAATGGTAGCTTACCTTTGAATCTTCTAGAACCCCATTGAAGCTTCTTGAAAAAATTTACCTCATCTTCTTCTTCTTAAATGTGTCCTGATTCATTATGCTCCTCCTTTTCTTTTCCCTTTTCTGATGCTTTAAATGCGGCTTCTCTCATATCTAATGGACCTCCTTTTCTCATTTCAAAGGCAGTTAGGATTCCATGAAGTTGAGTTACAGTGATAGTATGAAGTTCCTATTTTTATTATATGGCAGACACTTTTGACTCAAATTTAGAAGACAAAGATCTCAAAATTTTCTCAACTAAAGTAACCTCCTTTGTCTCTTCATGTAAATTCTTCATACAATTAACAATCTCATCTATATGTAAAAGGTAACTAGCAACACTCTCATCACTATGCATCTTAAGAGTTTCATATTGAATTTTGAGAGTTTGAAGCCTAGAACATTTTACTTGAGAGTATCCTTCTTAGCTTTGAATGATCTTGTCCCATATCTCTATGGCTGTCTTAAGCTACATGACCTTGAAAAATTCTGATTTTCATAGAATTCCTAATAATGTATTGACATCTTTGGCATTAATTTTGTATAACTTCTTACCTGCAGAGTCTATAGGAATTGTTGTTGGAAATTGATATCCTCCCACAGTTTCCCAAACATCGGATCCAAGTGATTATAGATAGGCTCTGGTTCTTATTTTCGAATATACTAAGTTTCTCCCATTGAATATTGGTGGTCTAGTGGATCCCATTCCTTCATGATTATTCATCTTAAAATATCTACCTTCAAGCGATCAAGCTTCTTCTGAAGGACCTGCTATGGTACAAATTGTTGGAAATAATACTGAGAAGGGGGGTGAATAAGTATTATCAGATCAGTAACTTTTATTTCCCATTCAGATTTATATACACTACTTCTGTGAAGTGAACTAGCATGTACATGCAACTGTGATTAGAGAAACCAGCGTATACTGAGAGAACTAGAGATTTAGAAAATTTATCATGGTGATCTTTAAACAGTTCATCAGTAACTTATTAAACAATGCAGTAAAACAGAATAAACCATCACACATAAGAAACATACATGAACACCAATATTTAAGGTGGAAACCCAATGTGGGTGAAAACCACTTGCTGGTGTCGTCTTTGTCTTCTTTTAATAATAAGAAAATCTATATACAATATTGTAATAGTGTAGACTCATACTAGTACGCAGGAACCCACTTGCAAAAGGCTACAACCTTCACTCGTTTTCCTACATCTACTAGAAGGGAGCTGCAACCCCCTAGCTCTTGTACTAGTCAATGTGATTACTAGTACATAGGCGTTTGCCTATTGAAGGCTACGACCTTCTTCCTTCCTCAAGGGACCACATTTCCTAAATTTTCAAACTGGATGCTCCTAGTACATAGCAATACACATGAAGGGCAGTTTCATCGAATTTTCATACTAGACCCATTAGAAACTTTTAAACTTAAATTGCATCAAACAACATTCAGTTAATGTGACCAATCAGATCAGTGACACCAGAACATTGTGTTGAACCCAAAAACCTGCATCATTATTCAGAACCAGATGTAACCTAAAAAATAATGCATCAGAATGTATACTCTAGTTTACTGAACCCAACCTATGAGTATACACTACTTCCTTTAATCAAACATGCATATACCTTAAAAACTACTAAAACATAAAATTTCTTAATCAAGTCTTTACCCACCAGAAATATACTGAACATCTATTGTCAACTTACAAAACTTTACAAAGGCAGCGACAATGATCACCCTTCTCACTTATATAATTAATCAATCAGATACCAACCTCCTTATGCGTTCAGATTTATATTCAGATCTAAGAAGACTTCATTGACACACAATACTAAAAAAACAAAACTAATCAGATAGATCAGTCAAATCTGAAGAAAAAGGCTTTTATTTTGTATATGCTACTTTGAAGAGTAGAAATTCCATGTACACATGCTTTTATCGAGACGAGCCAACATACAAATCTACAAATATTAACTCATAACTTCGCTGCAATTCTGGACTTCAGAAAAGCCCAGATCATGACATTTAAAGAATAGCACAGGTGGACATAATCAGATCTATCCCAACCAATACCAGATCATTCAATGATAAGTCATTTTGGGTCTCATGATCCTGATCCAGCATTGAATTCAAGGTTCACAGAGTATTTCAGGTCAAGTCACAAGCATAGCCCCTACAACATAAAATATACTTCATATCGGAGTATTCTTTAGAAACCCATTCACTTGCACGCCTTGGCCTTATGATATTCTCCTCCTTATATAGTTTTAGGCCTTTGTCAATACCTTGGACCAAAACAACTTAGGACCAATACCTTGGACCAAATACCTTGGACCAAAATACCTTGGACCAAATACCTCAGACCAAATACCTTCGACCAATACCTTGATTTTCCAACCTGTACACGTTTTTCTTCTTATGAGAGTGTGTGTATACATATACACTCTTTTTTGTTCTTGTACTAATGCTTTCACGCAATTTTTACTAACTGGACTTGCATATACTTCTTAAACTACTTTACATCAAAATTTTCCTTCACCTTGTTTATTTTGATCAGTAGACCTTTCTTCCATCTTCTTGTTCTTCTATACCACTGCCCTCTTAACTTTGAATATACTTGTTCTACTGTGAGTTGCCTCTTATCAAGGCTGAACTAACCTATGAGTTAGTTTCCAGCAAGGAAAATACTTGCATCATAATGCCAACATATGTGTCGATGGTTTTTCTCTAATATTAATTCATTGTTGGTTACATTGTTCTATGGTTACACTTGGTTATTTATATTTGGCTAGTTACACAAAGACACACACACACAAACATATATATTTCTCTACATACATGCTTTTTTATTTACAATTATGTAACATTGTTTCGGTACAAGTTCTTTTCTTTTCTTTCAAGAAAGACAATATAATCTGTGATTCTTTATTACATTTATGTACATATTTCCAAGCTTAAGTTTCTTTATATATACTTGTATATAGAATAGTCTTGTGTGACATACACATACATATAAAAAATATAGTACTTTCATGAGATATGCATATATATAAGTAGAAAAATCCTATCTTTTGTTTGGTGTAGAGTAACTTGAGTGGACCTATTTTCAAGATTTTTATGCCCTCTACAAAGCCTTATCAAGAACTCAAAACTATTACTCGGGTACTAGAACTCATCTAGCTTGGTCTAGAGACTAATTTGGTTCATCGTTAAGAATCATTATTGCAACATTATAGTTTTATATTTATTTACAACAAAATCTTCCACAAGAAAAGAGTCTCAACATAGTAATTAAAGAACAAATTCAGATCTAGAATGAAACAATACATATAATAGAAAGCATACATATAAGACTTATATGTTTAACTAGTTTAGGTCACCACAAAAATCATAGGGGGAAATAGAATGCTCCACCAATCCAATGAGGACCAATATCCTCTACCAAGACTCCCCTTGAGCTATTTTCACTTCTAGAGAAGTTTTCCTCAACACAGACCACACTAGTTCCACCTAGGACTTCTTTGACCACATTAGGTCTAACCTAGGGATTTCATTGATTGAACAAGGTTAAGTTTGGAATTCCACTTGCTAACCAACTCAAGTTTTTTTTTTTTTGCAATACTCCGTCTCCCTTAATACTATTCTATGTGAGGGTATCAATCTTACAATTTTATTTCCTCCCTTGGGGCCCCTTCAACTAGGCTCCAAGTTCACAAGTTTGCTTTAGGATTTTTCCTCTCTCACCCTCTTGGCTCTCTTTTCCCTAACTAAGATAATTCATCTCTAGGGAAAGGAATAAGTATCTTCCAATTGTTTGGTAATTGAAACACTCATTTATCATATTTTCTCCCATAATTTTCCTGGATTTACTATATGAAGTATCTATTAATGAAAAATAAAAATAAAAACATTTATACTCATCACATGTTCATGTCAGGCCTCTACCATGGACCCACAATTTTCCAAGTAACTTAACAAAAGTGAGAGGAATATTTACAAATTTAATGGGGATATTACATATTCGTTCCCAAAATTTTATAAAAGATTTATGAAAATTTTCATTGTAATATTTTTTTTAGATATATGATGTTTTTAACCCTATCATGAATCTTATCAATCTATTAAATATTCAAATAATACAATTATAATAATATAATATATTATTTTAGCCATTATAATTTAATCCTTATTTATATCACTTTTAAATATATAATATATTAACTATTCAATACTACAAAGTAAATAAAGAACACATTGAAATGCTCTAATACCTTACCTTATTTTTTGTACTTTCAAATGATAATAATTTATATTATTTTGGAATATGAAAATTTTAAAAAATAAAAATATTGTAAATGGAAAAAACAAATCAATATAATATAGATTTAAACTAATATCTCTAAATTATATATAATAATATTAATAATGCAATTTTTCAAAATTAATATTTTTATTTATTTATAATTAATATTTTTTAACAATTTATAATATGTCAACAAGAAAAATTACTTGAACACATCATATGCTTTTTTAGTTTCAATATTGTTAAACAAAACTTTGCAATGTTTTGGATTGTAATTAAACCTGACTACTATGTTATTGTTGATACATATACTACTCCTATCATGAATGTGAGCATATAGAGTGGATTTGTTAGAAATAATGGAAACTAGGACATTGTTGGGGGTTGAATCAATTGTGTGACGAAATTATACAACTCTCAACAAATTACACCTTTCAATCAATTTAGAAATCATTGGTTTAGTCTTCATCATAGCTCAATCTTGTAGAATATAAAATTATAATCATTTTCATACAACTATGCAACATAAAAAAAATACATTAGTGTCCTTTTTATTGCTTCAGAAAACAAAATCTACAACTTCTTATTACAACACTACCGCACAAGCTTCCACTTGTAGATTTATCAACTAATACTGAAATGAACTTCTATCCCTGCTCATTTATCATATGCCACTAAAACAGACTACTACCCCTACTCGTTTATCAACATTCAATGAAAGAGATTCTTGCCCCTAACTATTTACCAACCACTACTAGAAGGTTCTTCAATCCCTGATCTACAAATTACTACTTACTTTACCTCACTTACTTATATTTCATACGTTTTCAAACTCAAATCATGGAAGCCGCCTTCTACATAAAATAATTAAATATTCTTCTCCAACAACCAAAACATCTTCAAAAATCTCTAATTACTAAACAATTCACCTTTGAATCACCTTTATCAATTACTAAGTTCACCATAAAAGCATCATTGTTTCTAAACCAAAACATTATTTAAAACAATATCACCAATATCACCAATGCATTATTTGCATCTCTAAATCCCATTTTTAGATACTAAATTTTATCTTTGATTCATCCCTAATGCATACTAACATTATTTATCTCATTGCATAAAAAATCACCAACTTGGTTGTTTGATTCTACTTAAAATAAACTTTTGGATGCATATTTTTGGTTCTTGAGCTTTAGTTATCTTGCACATGAATTTTAATTTTCATAGGTTTTGATCTCATTAACTTATTGTTTTTATATTTCTAGAATGTTGTTTTGATGTCCACAATAAGTCTTCTAACTTTCCTCCCATGTCTCTACAAGAAAAAATGAGTTAAACTACTCAATTCTATAATCATGGAACTTTAATAGAATTTATCAGAGGTTTCCTAAATTTGGTTGACCTCCAAATTTAGGAGCTCCACTAAATTTTCATATAAATATATTTGGTACACCATCCTCACTACTAACTCATTCATTCATTTTAGCCTAATTATATGCACTTCTTATTGGGAAAAAAATGCCATTAATCCATAATCCCAAAGGCCTTGACCAAATTTCCAAGTTGGCAACCCGTATGCCCAAAGTGATTTGTTTTAGCCCTCGAAGGTATTTAGTCAAGACTATAGATATATATTAGGTTTGAGTGCTTTACACATAAGAACCACACATATAATCATCAGTTGGGCCCATTGTTCTAAGCCGTGAGGAATAATCACCCATTCATCAAAATTTCTATAGCAGTGGTCACACCACGACACAACACCTTGTGCTAGTCTTGAACTATAAATATTGCCTCTTATTCTTCACAAAAAAAAATTCTTAACAAAAACTCAGCGGAGAACCCTTGCATTATCACTAAGAACATTTCATCTAAGAGCATGTTCATGTCATTCCACCTTCCTAACACTGTAATCAATCAAATGATCATTGAGATGACATGTCTGCATGGGTCAATCACATAAATACCAAGATTATTTGTTCACCTCATCATCTCGAAAATTAAATATTTTCATCACTTGCTGTCTCATTTTTTTTTCTCTCACCTCCGTCATCTACCACTAATCTTAGTACTTTTCTGGTAGTGACTCTTGGGAAATGTTCTGTGATTATTTATTTGAGGGGTTCTTTTGAGGTGAGTTTCCTTTAGGACGATGTGTCCCTAGGGACCACCTTCCTATCACTTAGGCTAATCAATTTGTTTTAATATGGCACATAAGTGCCATCGTTTCCTGGAGCTTACTTCTTGGACTATTTTGTTTGTGAATTATGGAAAAATATTTTGAGTTTCTTCCAAGAATATGTGTTACTACTATGATGATGCCACCTATATCTACCAACTTTTTTCCACCTCTGAAATGATGCCACATGTCACTTGCTAAGTGGTTCGACATGTCACCAATTATTTCCCACTTGGATACCTAAAAATGTTAATTCTGTATGGCATGTGTCAAACCCTAATTGGCCCATGTCATGTTGAGGGCATATTTCCATCATGTCTCCTTTGACCACTAAAATTGTGCCATGTGTCTCATCTATATATGTCCATGATGTCAAGTATCCATGTAATGAGTGTGGTAGAGAGAGGGTCCTGAGCCTTAATTTATATCCTAATTTCTTAATTAAATATAAAAATAATTAGATTCAAGGCTATTTTGATGACTTGCTACAAATCTCAGTGATAAATTTCCTTGACATATCTCAGCGAAAACTTAATGGTGTCTTTTGGAAAAATCTCAGAGGAGTTCCTTTCCAGATCACCCTTCCAAGTTTCAACCTTCTTCGACGACATGTTTGTGGGCTCCTCTACTCAACAATGTATGCTAATAATAACTGACCTACTCTATCTATCTACTAATTTATTTCTCCACGTCCTCCTGATATTACATCACGTCTGGAGTTAATCTTTGTTCTTTTATTTGTGATATATGGGGATTATCTATTGAGATGAGATGTGCATTGGGGACCTTTGCTAGCTGATCAAATATCAATTTTCTATTGTGTTTTCCCACATCATGACAACTCTTTATTAGATAATCCACTAATGGCTCCAACAACTTTTCCCAACTATCAAATTTGTCACCAATTTGATCCTACCACCATATCTAGGGTTGTAACTTTGACCTCGGGTGTTGTCACTTTTGACTAACAATAACTTATGAAAACTTATATATACCACTAGAAATATATTTTAGATCTTTATCCATCTAGGTAGGTTACAAGAGCTACTAAGCTGATATGCTATACCAGAAATGGCTCTAAATTATTTGCATATTGACCATTCTTCTTGCACCCATTAATGCCTTTGACATGCTTATCAATCTGGCTATGACATCAATGATATTGGTTTTTGAAAGAGAAATATTTTGACATCGTCTAATGAAAAGTCCTTTGACATCAATGAAAACACATCAATCATTGAAATCATTGATAACATATTATAACCGTATCTCCCTTTGTCATTCATCACAACATTCTTTGATGAAAAAATAACTTCGATCATTATGTGTAAAATGTAGTTTACCTCCCCTGTAATACTTTTCCATCTCTCCCCATGATATGTACTATCTCTTTTCCTTTGACGTCAATGGAAATGAAAAAATATTCAAAAAACTTAGTTCAAAAATTATCAACACTTTGATTTTCATAGTGATTGTTGTTGTCTCCCCCTTTTCTTTTGAAAGTCATACAATGATTAACCATTTAAAAAAAAACATCAATGGAAAATATTTTCTCCTTTTAAGTGATTTCGCCATGTCATTTTGATCTTGTGGACTTGTCAATTTCTTCTTCATGTGCTAAAAACTTTAGGTATTTCTAATTTGTTCTAAGCAACTTCCTTTCTATCCTATGCAAAATATTTAGTTGAAAGGAGAAGTGAGTAATCACTACCAAATTCTACCTAAAGTAGTCAAGAGTGATCTCTTTCTAAAATAACTCATCCATGTATAACTAAGGCATTCAAAAAAAAGTCATGCATGTTGGTCTAAGTCCAAACTAGGCTTAGATTTGTATTTGTGCTTCTCTTTGTTGGACTCAAGTACCTAACCTCTACAAAAAAAACAATATATACTATGAATGATGAACACGATCAAATTATCAATTAATAAGAAATAAGGTACTCTTTTTAAAAGTGCTTACATGACAAACATAGAGAAACTCTTACTAATTCTTAGCTAGAACAACAACTCAACATATAATCCACCTTAATGGAATTCAATTGGTAGAAACATCACCATATAAATTTGACTCAAAATAAACATTAGAAACATATAAATCAAAACTCTCTCAACCACACTTGGACTAACAATTTCCTATTAACAATACGAACACCATACTCTAGCAAAACTCTAATGGTAGTTAATACCAATTGATACTTTATACCAATTTTTAATACCTTTGAGACCAATGATACCGATTTCTTAATTGACACCATTGCTACTAGTTGTTGCACAATCGTGAATTGAGTATTCATGCCTTGTGACCATGCTCTTTTCACCAACATTCATTCTCTCTACAAATTTAATGTCTAGTACCAATTACTATTGTAACAGCCTGAAGGCATCACAACACTCATTCCATTCATCATATCCGCAAGAAAAAATTATGATCATTAAATTAACATTAATTTGATACAAACACTATTAGGCTATGCCTTGCACATTATACTTAAGTAGAAAACAAATAATACCATTTGATGATTCCAATTGGTAATTTAGTATTTTTATACCGAGTTGTTAACTTGAGTATACTCCCCCTGTGGTTATGCTCCTTCTTTGGAATTAGTAATATGTAAACATATTGGCACAAGACAAGGAAACTTTGACAGGAAATAGATCATCATGTCTACTCATTCTAACAATATAATTTGGCAACAACATTAAAATAACCAAATCATACTACTTAATTCATTTGTAATCAATCAATATAACCAACAATACTAGTTTGGTTCAAATTTATAAACTAGAGGAAATCATAAGGGGCATACTTCCCTTGACCTTTAGATGCATTACTTGACATGTTTCGTTCTCCTCCTTGTAATTGTCCTTTTCTAGCTTCTCTTGAAGCCAACCTCTTCCTATCAATGAAGAGGAACAAGGGATCTACTCCCTCTGAGTATATTGTTTCTCATTTTCTTCCAAACCTGAGTATGTTGGGTCTTGACTGGGGCAACACCATGAGAATCTTCAACACACTTTATACTACTATATGATCATGTAAAGCACTAATCATTCCTCTTATTTTCACCAATTAAAGTCAATTCCAAATTACTTGTTACTCTTCTTTCGCACTACCCATGCTTTCTTTATGCAATGAATAACTAGCAGATATGTTGCTCCTTTTGACTAATTACAGTCTTTGTTTATTACAGCTTATATAAGATTGATCAACCAGAAGTATTGTTGATACTCTGACTTGTTGATTTTTTTATAAAACTAACGAAAATTAATTTCCTTTAGCTAGAAATCAAACTTCTATAATTTCATTCTTCCTTCTTTTGTTATGGAATTTTCATTACTCATATAACTATACCTTTGTTGGTTTTTAATGCAATTCATGGCTCTATATCACTTGTTCTATAAAGGAGGTGTATTATTTCCAATTTTTCATATAGTTGCTTTGTGTCCATAATTTCCACACATATGGCATTAAACATGATTAAGGAAAGGGAAATTATCCTTCTTATCAAAGGTTGTACTCATCCAATTCCTTGGAATAAAACTGACTCTCCTATTGCTTTTGAGCATGTGATAATTATTCCTTTAAAGGGAAAAGAATATCTATACATGGTTGTTTGAATTTCTCTAAGAAACTTGTGGATGTTGCTAAAATCATGTATTTTTCTTCTGTTGCCGCATATTCTTTTTCCTCTCTAGAACCTCAAAGGCATCATATCCTACATTACCACAACCAAAACATATGAGGAGTTTCTTACCTTTGTCTTCATTATTTTTAGTAACTCGACTGTCCTTTTGTTTTTGTGCTAGATTTTCTATGATTATCCCACTACTTTGTCTTCGTTTAACAAGGTTGAAAAGTAACTTCAGTGCTACTACTAAGTCACTTTCACCTTTCAATATTGTCTTGATCTAAGTGGGAACAAGGTTGGCTCAAATCTCTTACAAAACATCATAATTCGAAAGCCTGGTTAACTTCTTTGTTAACATTTTTATGGCTATGAGATTTTTTATCTCCTCAAGGGATAATAGTAAGCTTCCTTCTTAAATAAATATGTTCCTTAAGGTTTTCCAGCACAATATAGGAGCTCCATTCATATGTAGAGTCTATTTCAATTGCAACTTGTTCAATATCTTGTTCCCTTACTGAATCTAGGGATTCTTCTACTGATTGATGTGATATCCTATCTCCCCCTCTACTAGAGGTGCACCCATTGATTTTTTTAACAACATCTAGATCTCTTGTTGCTATCAAAGTATTTCCTTCCTTACTACTACTAGATGAGAAATATGTCTTTCACAAGAACTTCGAATTGAGCAACAAGAAGATAAATGGCCTATTGTTCTACAATAGAAACAAAACAACAACTTAGTTGTATATTTCATATCCTTGGAATAATTTTGTATGTTAATAAAATTTTTTTCCTCTTGATACATATGAATAATATTCTTGCTTCAATTCATGACCTTCAATACTCTTAGAATCATTGACTGCTCCATCCTTCATAAAAATCATCTTGAAATAATTAGTAGATATAATGTCTTCTCATAAATGGTATGTAACTTATCCCATATCCCCTTTGTAGTCTTATAATAGATTACTTTCTCAATATTTGACTTGGAAATTCCTTTCAATATACCCTTCTTGGATTTTTCATTAAACTCATTATCCTTAAACCCATTCTCCACAGATAGCCATATATAGAAATCAAGAGATTATATGTAGATTCTCAATCTTACCTCCCAGGTTGTATAATTTCACCCATTCAATCATGGAACTCCATTTGAGCTAATCTAGTCATGTTCCTCCATTATCCATGATCTTCCTTTCCAGCTATTAGACTAATCTTGAAGGAACCTGTGTCTCTGATGCCTTTTGTTAGAAACCATGGAAATCAAGACATTATTGGGAGGTGTTAATCAGTAGTATGACCAAATTATACAACTCTTAACAATTTTCACCTTTCAATAATTTTGGTAAGTATTCATGTAATCAAAATCATAACTCAATCATGTAAGCCATAAAATCATACTCATTTTCATAAATCTATGGAACATACATAAACACATCAATCTACTTATTATTATTTTGGAAAACAAAAGCTACAAAAGCTACAATGGAGTGAATGTCATGAAATCAAAGTCTAATTTAATTGCTAAAATGGAAAATGTTATGGTATTTGCAAGAAATGGAAATTTTGCTTTCTCAAATGTAAATGCTAATTCTAATTGAATAAATTTCAAGGATATACTATTTGCAATAATGTAAACATTAAGCTATTTGAAAAATGTAAATGTTGCATTGAAAGGAAACCTAGTCTATGGAATGGAAATAATAGCGCTTGAAATAGAAACTTTAGCTTAAGAATAAAGAAAGAGAGCTAATATAACTTGCATGAAGTAAAGAGCATGTAATCAATCACTAAATTCCAAATAGGCTATATCCATTGAAAAATTTCATTAGATACTTCATTTGGCAATCAAGAAAATCATCATTGTGTTATCGAATTCGTAAATTTTTGCACTAAACCAAATCGTTGAGATGTGTTGTAGGGGTAAAAAGGAAACTATTAAGTGGTATTTAGTCTTCTTCAATCATGGTTTCAGAGCCTAAGGGTAATTATTAAAGGCTAAGAGGAACAAATCCAACATTTGGAGTAAATTTGGTCAAGTTTACATAGTGTTATAGGATTTCGACATGATTGCTACATGATGCTACAAGATTGCCTTGTTTTGCTACATGATTGGATCTGTGAGAATTCTGAGGGTGGTAAAGGTGATATGAAAGACAAAATGGTTATATGAAGGTATGTGAAGGATGTATCAGGATTTTTCTAATCTTATAACCTCTTAGAGGTCGATCTTGCATAAAAACAAATGCACAAGGTGTCCTTTAATGATCGAGAAATGTACTTTCAGTGAAAAATGTTTTGGAGGAGTTGTTGAGGTGGAAAGAAGGATATGGTTGTAGAATAATATGTTTCAATGAAAATTATAACCATGCAAATCAATAGTAGCACCTACACACCATAAATACCTAGTCTGTCCTCTGAGTTATCTCACTAATCACCAACAAAATCGAATGAAAATGAGATGGAGTCATTTTCTTTAATAGTTAGGATGTAATATGACTCTAATACAAGTGAAACCACTCAAAAATACCATTTTTAACACTTGATAAAAAAATAATAGAAAATTACTACTCCAAAAACTAGAAATTCAAGAATCAGTTAGCTAGTTAACCTACCAAATGTCTAACCTAATCAATTGAAAATTATATGGGGTGAATTTTTTTTATTAAATTTAAAATTTTTTATGACTCAATCCAAGTGTAATAAAATCTAAACAATCTCACTAATATATTCTAAAAATTAGAAAAAAAATTACTACTCTTTTTCTACAAGAAACTTCTAGAAATTCTACATTTGTGAACTAGTATACCAATATAAGTAGCTCAATGATGAATATAAATTTTCAAAGTTGTTCTAAGGATGAATCATTATTTTGAGTTTGTAAATAAATTGAAAACAACTCACTTCAATCATTTAACCAATATGATGTTTGGGATGATACTGAGAGGGGCAGGGGTTGGGGGGGTGAATCAGTATTTACAAATCACTAACTTTTTCATTTCCGTACTCAGATTTATATACACTACTTTAGTGAAGGGAACTTTCATATGCACACAACCATTTTTAAGGAAACTGACATATGTTCAGTGAACTTGTGATTTAGTTAATTCATCATATGTTGATCTTTAATCAATGCATCAGTACTTTATTAAACATTAAACAATAACCACATGCAATAATAACAAAATAAACCATCACACATAAGAAACACACATGAACAACAAGATTTAAGCTAGAAACCCAATGTGGGAGAAATACCACCTTATGTTGTTGTCTCTGTTTTCTTTTTAATATAAAGAAAATCTGTTTACAATCTTGTACTAGTGCAGACTCATACCAGTACACAGACACCCACCTACAGAAGGCTAAAACCTTCTCTTGTTCTCCACCTTCTACTGGAAGGGAGCTACAACCCCCTAGCTCTTGTACTAACCAATATATTTACTAGTATGTAGGCACTGGTCTATAGAAGGGTAACACCTTCACTCTTTTTCCAGGGACCACGTTTCATAAATTTTTAGACTGGATGCTCATAGTACACAACAACACAATATGAAGGCCTCATTTCATCAAAGTTTCACACTGCACCCATTAGAAACTTTGAAGCTCAATCTCTATAATAATAACTACATCAACCAATCATTGAAACCCAATCATAAATCTCCGTTATAGATGAAGCCTAACCATCAATCACTGAATCAACCATAACCGAATCAATCAATCACTAAAACCTATGACACACTGAATCAAACAATCACTAAACCTCTGACAAAACTGAATCATGGAAAATTGTAGGGGTTAATATTCACAAGTGGGCTAATTTTCCATCATTTTTCCAAAAAAAAGATTTGCTAATCCATTTTTTATAAATCTGATCTACCCAAATTTTACAATACAAAATTATTTTACCTTAAAAATCGCCAACATTATATAGAGAGTATATATAAAATCATTACAAACTTGAACAATCTTACAAATACATAAATATAAATTTTATAGTTTGCAGATTAGGGACTAGTGAGGTTTGCCTATGTCATTAAACTTAAATATAAGTTTCGATCCTTAAAATTTTTACTGAACTGAATCAACCATTCATTCAAACCCTAATCAAAATTCAACCAATCAACTGGAATAGATAGATCAATGTAACTAGTACACAGATTTGAACCCAAAAATGTACATCAACAATCATAACCAACTGCAACCTTAAAAATCATGTGTCATAATGTATACACTACTTCAATGAAGCCAACATGCGTTTGTATGCTACTTCCTTTAACAAAAACTACGTATACATCCAAAATTACTAAATCATAAAAAACCTTTGAATCAAAACTGTACCAACGAGTAACAATATAAAGATCTATTGTCAATGTATAGATGTTTAAATAGAGTGCAACAAATATCACCCTTCTCACTTAATTAATCAGACTCAATCTCCTTATGCATTCAATTCTACTTTCAGATCTAAGAAGACATCATTGACATACAATAGTAAAATAACAACACTGATCAGATAGATTATTCATCTCTGAAAAACATGTTTTGCTTTTGCATACGGTACTTGGAAGTGCCAAACCAGCATGTATACGCACCTTCACCAAGGCGAACCAGTGTACAGACCTGTAGATAAAAATTTATAACTTCGCACTTATTATAGTCTCTAGATATACCCATATTATATCATTTAAAGCACAAAAGATTTGTTAGTACTCAGATCTAGCCTATCCATTATCAAATCTCATAATGATAGGTCATTATGATCTTGATCCATCATTAGATCTCATCCATCATCAAACATTGAGGTGCATACTTAGTCCAGATCAAGGAAAGCATCAAAAACCCATAACATGCATAACTACTTTTGATATAATAGTTCATAAGATATTCATTACTTGTGCTCTTAGCCACTTGATTTTCTCCTCCTTATATAGTTTTAGCCTTTCTCAATACCTTGGAACAAAACAATGCTTAAAACCTGTGGTATTCTTAGACAATATCAAATAGTCATTACTCCACTCAATATTGTCGTATAATATGATGGTATTGACCCTTGGCATTATTTCACCTTAATTTCCTTAATTTTTCATCCCATACATGCTTTTCCTCTTTAGAAAGTGTGTGCATACGTATACACTCTTTTTGTATAGTGAACTTGCGTGTATATGCTCTTTTTGTACAGTGAACCCACATATATAACTTAACATACCTGAAAAACATCCTTTTTCTTCAACTTCTTGATTTTGATTTGTAGTACCTTGTTTCGACATCTTGTTGCTCTGTACCATTTCCTTGTTACCTCTGAATTGACTTGTTATAATGTGATTTGCCATCATACATCACTTTTGAACTCATTTATCTAAATTTCCCTACATTTTTTCATATCCATAGATATAATTTCCATGCATTCTATCACATCTTGTTTATACTTTTATCAATTAGTTCATTCATCAAATATCAAGGACAACACACACTAACAATCTCCCTATATCAAACATTTGAACATTATTCTCTTCCATCATTCTATCACCTCTGATATGTACTGTAGATTCATCTAGTTTCCATATACTTGTTCCACCACAGGTGGGTTGCAATCAAGTACAACACATGCATCATAATGCCAACAACCTCCCCCTTTGGACTTGATGACAACCATATTGGTGTTGATTACTTCAATCTATAGACCCTATTTGAAATATCGAGCAACACCAAAATACTCCCCCCCTTTGACATGAAGGGCAAAGGGCGGACCAAGATATTCTACCCCTTTGAGATACATTATGTTGTCCATGCTCCCCCTTAGTACATGTAGAGTTTTCAAAGATATTTCTCAAAAGAATAGCATGACTTTATAAATCAACCATGTGAGTGTGAACTTCCTATCACAAAAGACTCATACATACATCAAACACCCGACCAAGTGGGGATACACCAAATCTGACTCATCCACCTAACCAAGTGGGGATATACCAATTGTTTATACATGACTGAAATATAGCAATTATTACATCATCCATCCCATGCATAGTGGGGATACAAATTACAGCATATTTGCAATTGGACCCAAAAGATAGACTATGACAATTTGAGACATATTACACCAGATATCTTTAAATGACCTATGCAACAATGAATATCTGAAACCATAGCTGAAATCAACAACCATAAGCATTTGTTAGTAGCATCCAAACCAACAACCTGTATATGTCCAACATCAGTTTGCAAGATAAGCCAATTAACCTGAGACAAAGTATGTTGCATATAGATATCAACTCATCCTCTTGATCTCATCAAGATCAACTTTCTCTGTTTCCTTAGTAGAAAGAGCCTTATCATAAACTTTCATGAATCAACTAAGCATATTTCATATCTCCAAGAAGTAACACAAAATCATTCCCATCATGTGATATGTATATGAAAACACCATAGTCATCATCCATGACTAGAACATCATCATCGTGCCAAGAATTGCATGATTTTTCCATAAAAAACCTCAATATATAAACCATGTATCTTCACTAGAGAGTTTTCTAATATACCACATCTGATAAGCATCAATCATGACAATCAACATATGTCAGTATCAAATCTATCATCATGATGAAAGATGTCATCATCATTATGTTACTAAGTGAGCCATGTTTCCAAATATCCATGTCTCCAAGTAGATATGTCTTCATGAAACTTGCAATAACACCATTCTCTTGGTTGACCAACATTATTTATCAATGTTTAATTTAAGTCATCATCCATGTATCCAACCTAACATGTATCC
Organism: Pinus taeda; assembly: GCA_000404065.3. NCBI lineage: Eukaryota > Viridiplantae > Streptophyta > Pinopsida > Pinales > Pinaceae > Pinus > Pinus taeda. The sequence goes on along the minus strand of APFE030957139.1, from coordinate 79,106 downwards.
ATAATAGAGATAGCAATATGTATCTAGCTTCTCATCAATGTGAAAAGCAAACCATGTGCTCAGAGTCATTTTCCAATTGTTCTTGATACCATCAAGAATAACAATCCTCAACCAATATACCATGTGAGAGCCAAAAACTATGGAAATCCTGCACCATGCCTGCACCATATGAACTTTGTGCATTTTGAAGGTATGATGACTGTAGCATAAAAGGAATGAGTGACTTATCATCAAATAATGAAGTTGTGTATTCTAGATTTGTTCTTCTCCTTGAACTTATGAAGATCACCATGTAAGAAACATAACTATATGTATCATCAAAAGATTCATCCATAATCACCGATAAATCTAATCTGAATACCAACTATGTAGCTGAGATTTCATCATAGGAAACTCATGATTGTAGCATGATGTATCATTTAAATAATTCAACAACATAAGCGTCCTCATCATTGATAAGAATCGTTATGTACCAAAGACTTCTAAACTTAATGCAAACAATGCATTATTAGAAGTATATTCTCCCCTTGAACCTGTGCCAACTGTTCACTGTCAGATCCGATCCTTGCATTTATTAGTAAGAATCGTGAAGGAATCATCATCAACTAGTTATACATCAAGTCATCAATGAATTATGAGGGTCAAAATCACTTCTAGGTATCATCCACAGAATGTAGTCATCAATCATCTTGATAGAAAAGATAATTGATAAGTTTTTGAACCATATCATACCCTTTTTCTCTGAGTCTGAGTCACTGCATCTTCATCAAGCCATCATATATGAAACTGTGCAACTTCTAACTAGCGTATATATGCAACTTGTCTTCATGATAGCTGTGTATGATAATTAGAACATTGAAGTTTCATACTTTCAATTCCTCTTGAGTCTATTCTGTCTGTATATTGAGCTATGCCACATTTTTTTGACTGTAATTCCTTCTTCTTCCATACCTGGGAGTGTGATGATGTTTTCTCCTTTTGGTATGTTGGCCTAAATTTTCCCCTACATTATTTTGCTATATGCTCATACTTGTTACAGGTATAACATCTTATATGTTTCATATTCCTTCTAAAGTAATTAATGGATTTATGACAAAACATATTGCAAGAAAAAAATATCTCTTAAAGTACCTAGATGCTGATGATCTTTCTATGTGACAGTTATTAGCTTCAACCATTCTATTTCTGCATCTAACTACGACATGTTGAAAATTATGACATATAAAACATTCAACATTATTCATCATAGGAAATAACCAACTGTCACTTCCATAGTTAGAAGTAAATGATTTTCTTTGAAGTCTTTCTTTCCTTGGTTATTTATGGGGTTGACCTCTTATCTCCTTGTTGAGCATTTCAGATTTTGCATTAGAGTTCCTTGCCTCATATTATGAGCTAGATTAACCTTAAATAGTTTCATGAAAACCAAAACCAGATTTCATGATAGGATACCTTTGACTACAAAGAATATTATCCAAAATCTTAGTACTACCTTGAAATCCTAACATTTTATCCTTTTCGTCTAATTTGCCTTTTAAGATATTTACCTCAACTTGATATTGCTCTTCCTTTTCCAGATATTGCTTCTTTGTGATTTCTTAAACTTTTCTTCCTTGTTCCACTTGTCGTTTTGATTTGAAAATCTCATTTTCTTGTTCTTCATTTGGTTGAGGTAGTTCTTCATTCTGCTTATTTGAATTTTCAATATCTTATTTTAGAGAGACAACCTCAGCTTCAAGACTTTCATAGTAACTGGATCTATCTTTAAGTTTCTTGATTATTGTAACCTTTCCATTTACTTCTTTTCTCAATGATGTCACTTCATCATTCAGCCTTTAACATTGATCTTCCTTTTCCTTGTACTGCTTCCTTACTTTGTTTCCTTCCTCTAACTGAGCTTTTAACCTTGTAATCTCTTCTTTGTAGGTACACTCTCTTTTGTCCAATACATCTTGTTGAACTCTAATTTTGTTTGTGAGCCTTTTAACTTCTTCCTCTATATTTCTTTCACTTTCACCCATAAGAGAAAATTCAGTTGATTCACTGTTACTTTCATTATCATCAATATTGCATGAAGAAAGAAGTGTATCACCAGAAGACCAAAAATTTGTACCTCATAATTCTTTTGCGTGATCATCTTCAACCTGAGGTGATTCTAAATCTAAATACTTTCTTCCATCTAATAGCCAATTGTCTCTCTTGTTGTTACTATTTCTTTGGGATGTCTTCTTCTTCTAAGGCGCTTTCTTCTTTAGCTTGTTCCCCATTGTTTCTACGGATCTCCTTCAAGCGATCAAGCTTCTGCTAATGGGATTGCTATGATTCCAATGGTTGAGAACAATACTGAGAGGGTGGGGTGATTCAGTATTTACAAATCACTAATTTTTTCATTTCCATAATTAGATTTATATATGCTAGTTTAGTGAAGGGAACTTGCATTTGCACGCAACTATTCTTAAGGCATCCAACGTATATCCAGTGAACTTGTGATTCAATTAATTCATCATATGTTGATCTTTAATAAGTGCATCAGTACTTTATTAAACATTAAATAGTAACCATGTGTAGTAATAACAGAATAAACCATCACACATAAGCAACACACATGAACACCAAGATTTAAGGTGGAAACCCAATGCTGGAGAAAAACCACCTACTACTGTCATCTCTGTCTTCTTTTTAATATAAAGAAAATTTGTTTACAATCTTGTACTAGTGTAGACTCATACCAGTATGCAGGCACCCACCTACAAAAGGCTACAACCTTGTCTCTTTCTCCAACTTCTACTAGAAGGGAGCTAAAACCCCCTATCTCTTGGATTAGACAATATGTTTACAAGTACGTAGGTGCTCGCCTACAGAAGGCTATGACCTTCACTCTTTTTCATGGAACATGTTTCATAAATTTTCAGACTGGATGCTCTTAGTACACAACAACATAATATGAAGGCCTCATTTCATAAAATTTTCACACTGGACCCATTAGAAACTTTCAAGCTCAATCTCTATAATAATAATTGCATCAACTAATCATTGAAACCCAATCATCAATAACTAAATCCCAACCATCAATCTGTGAATCAACCATAACTAAATCCATCAATCATTGAAACCTATGACACACTTGTTAGGTAAACTTGACTCGGGATAGAGTCAAATTTGACCAAGTTAAACAGTGATGGTTTTGGAGCACATGGTATTGTGCACCCATAGTATTCTGCCCGTGGTATTATATGTAATGAAGCTTATAAAAGGTTGAAAGGAGTTCATTGTAATGTAGGCCTGGAGGTGAGCGGTGAAGGCTCACTTGGTCGGATTGGCCATGGTTTTGGCCAATGCTAATAAGATCTTATTAGGTTGGGTTTTTTCCTTGCATTTGGGGTTTTCCCGGATAAACTTATGTGTTTATCTGTTTATGGTTATTGCTAGTTATTTGTTATATTTGTTCCTCTCAGTAATTGTCCGTAATTAATTTGTTTTCTTGGGTAAATTTCTTAACAACACTAAATCAAACAATCACTAAACCTATGACACAACAGAATCAACCATTCATTCAAACCATAATCAAAATTCAACCAATCAAGTAGAATAGATAGATCATTGTCACCAGTACACAGATCTAAACGCAGAATACTACATCAACAACTAGAGCCAACTGTAACCTTAAAAATCATGTGTCGTAATGTATACGCTACTTCAATGAAGACAACCTGCGTGTATACACAACTTCCTTTAACAAAACCTATGTATACCTCCAAAATTACTAAATCATAAAAAACCTATGAATCAAAACTGCATCGACCAGCAACAATATGAAGATCTACTATCAAATTATAGATATCTAAATAGACAACATCAAAGAGCACCCTTCTCACTTAATCAATTAGACTCAATCTCCTTATGCATTCAGTTCTACTTTCATATATAAGAATACATCATTGGTAGACAGTAGTAAAACAACAACACTTATTAGATAGACAAGTCATCTTTGAAAAACATGTTTTTCTTTTGTATATGCTACTTGTAAGTGTTCAACCAACATGTATATGTTCCTTCACCAAGGCAAACTAGCATACACATCTGCAGATAAAAACTTATAACTTTGCAACTATTATATTCTTCATATATACCCATATCATAGCATTTAAAGCACAAAACATTTGTTAGTACTCAGATCTACCCTATCCATTTTCAGATGTCATAATGATAAGTCATTATGATCATGATCCATCATTAGATCTCACCCATCCTCAAACACTCAGGTGCATACTTAGTTCAGATCAAGCAAAGCATAAAAAACCCATAACATTCATAATTGCTTTTGATCTAACACTTCTTGAGATATTCATTACATGTGCTCTTATCCCTTTGATTTTCTCCTCCTTATATAGCTTTATCCTTTCTCAATACCTCGGACCAAAACAACGCTCAGAACTTCTGATGTTCTTAGAGGGGATCAAATAGTCATTACTTCGTTCAATTTTGTGGGCTAATACCATGGTATTTACCCTTGGTATTCTTTCACCTTAATTTCCTTAATTTTTCATCCCAACGTGCTTGTCTTCTTGTGATGTGCATGCATACATATAAACTCTTTTTGTACATTGAATCCATGTATACAACTTAACATACCTAAAAACATCCTTTTTCTTCAATTTCTTGATTCTGATCTGTAGTCCTTTGTTCCAACATCCTTTTCTTCTATTCCATTTCCCTGTTACTTTTAAATTGACCTATTATAATGATATTTTCCATCATACATCTCTTCTAAACTGATTTCTCTGAACTACCCTGAATTTTGTCACATCTATAAACACAACGGCCATGCATTCTATCACATCATTTTTATACTTTTATTAATTAGTTGATTCATCAAATATCAAGGACAACACACACTAAAAATTTCTTTGTATCAAATCTTTGACTATTATACTCTTCCATCATTCTGTCACCTTTGATATGTCCTGTAGATTCATCTAGTTGCCATATATTTGCTCTACTACAAGCGAGTTGCCATCAAGTACAACACATGCATGATAATGCCAACATATGAAATATATCAAAACAAGCATGAATAATAAATGGAGAAATAAGAGATGCAAGTGAAAAACACATTCAAAGGAAATAAATAAATTGTACAATAGGGTTTTGAGGCTCTTGGGATACCAAGCCCAAGTATTGTTAGAGTTCAATGAAGGAAACCTAGCTTTAGAAGCTAAAAATGACACTAAACTTCATTATTAGATTCAATCCAAATACATCCCTTCTAGAGATGAAATTAGCACTACAAAATAATAAATTTTCTCCTCAAGAAGACTAATAAATGTGTGCCCATAGAGGAAAAATCAAGTTGGTATTTATAAAAATAGATGGGGAAGCATCCCCCTTGAAAGGAGGCAACTTCCTCCCCAAAATCCCTCAAAAAGTGGATCTGGTTGTAGAAATTCTTTGTAGATTCAAACTGTGAATTTTAATTTACTAAAGCAATAGACTTGAATCTACTCTACTCATCGACGACAACAATTAAACGCTCGCAAAATAACGAATCATACAAGAAAAATAATTCAATGAATACATTACACAATGATTTCTTAGGGAAATCCATGGCTAAAAACACCTGCTATATGTATGTTGCCTTAGTCAGAAAATATGAGAAGATTACATTGCTTTGATCAAACCCGAGAAACCTCTGCATTATCTCTATCTGTCCCACTGCTTCCTAGATAATCCCATGCCAATACTTAACTAAATTTTGGTTTGCCCAAGTCCCTATTTCCTTATGCTTTTTCCTTGGGAATTAGCCCCTATTAATTAGGGAAATTTCTTAATTGGAATTGCGCAATCATCATAGGCCTTTTTCTAACTACATGCACTAGTTATACAATTTAGATGATTATATTACTAATAATGCATTGTCCCTAAACTCTATTATCAACTGGGTAACTCTCCGACATGACATGCATGAGTTATTTATGGTGAATCAACAGTTAATTGGTTCAACACATGAAAACAATTGTCTGAGCTCCTATTGGTTCCTCCATTAGTTGGAACTAGTTTAACTGGCTTTAACTCAATTAAATTGGATTAATTAATTACAGCTAAAAATAAACTCAACTAGGGCTCCTATGGTGTAGGAGACACTCTACATGACTCAAGTTGCACCCTCAACTCAAATAAACTTATCCAACTAAGTAACTTAGATAACTTGTATAAGTTGTCTTGTGATGTGGAATTACAATTTTATTCCTAATTTAATTCAAGGACAAAAATTAAATTAGGATTTTCTTATTTAATTTTCAACACTCCCTCTAAACAAGAAAGAGATTATCTTCTACCATGATCTTTCATCTATGGAACTTGAATTTTCCTCTTAACAATGCCTTAGTCAGGATGTCTTGATCATGTTCCTTTGTAGGAATGTACTCCAGCAACATAATTCACCTCTGCAAAAAAATATCATAGATGGTGATACCAAATGTCGATATGCTTGGATAGATCATGAAAAAAAAGATTCTCAGAGAGTCTGATACAACTTTGGTTGTCACATTAAATCAACGTAGGATCCATCTATTGATCAAATAACCCAAAAAGGATATTCCTCATCCTAGCTTAACAATTTGCTTAACTAATAGTCATGTACTTTGATTATGTTGAACTGAGTGCAATTGATATATTTTTCTTGTTGTATCTAGAAACTATTGCTACCCAATATTGAAGATTCCCCTTAATGTCTTTTTCCTTTCAGATGGAATCCCTTCCCAATCTGTATTTGTGAAGCCTTGTAGCTTGACTCAATGTGTCCACAGATACCGAAGGCCAAAATAAGTGGTGCCTATGAGGTATCTCAACACATGTTTAGATGCCTTCCAAAAGAGTTTGGTTTGCTTAACCAATGCTTGACAAAGATGGTTAACTTCAAAATATATGTTTGGTCGTGTGTTCACCAAATACATAAGTGAACCCACAAGTTGCCTATAAATAGTATCCTCCATTACTTCACCGAAAGTAGCATCTTCCTTCTTTTAGTTCCATGCTAGAGGAATCGCTATGGGTTTTTTGCTTTCCATGAGGAAATTCTTCAGTATCTCATTGGCATACTTTCCTTGAGAGACAATAAATTCCTCATCTCCTTGTGATAATTCCATACCAAAGAAATAATGCATGAGCCCTAGGTCCTTCATCTCAAATTCTCTTTCAAGATTCTCTTTGCAATATTTTACCAACTTCTCATCACTCGTTAGAATTAAATCATATACATATAATACTATAATCAACAATTTACCTTCAACTACAATATGGTAAATTCTCACATTTACTTCAATTTTGGTGATGCCCAACCTGGTGAAATAACTAATAGTCCTCATGTACCAAGCACAAGGTGCTTGTTTCAATCCATGCAGTGCTCACTTGAGTCTCCATACATGAAACTCTCTGTTGAAGATCTCAAATCCTTCTGACTACTCAATGTACACCTCTTCCTCAATCACTCCATTGAGGAATGTTGTATTCACATCCATCTGATGTATCCTTCATCCCATCTATGCTGAAATTGCTAGAATAGATCTTATTGAAGTGTCCCTTTCTACTAGAGAAAAAGTATCCTCGTAATCAATTCCATTCACCCAAGTGAACCCTATGGCCAAAAATATGGCCTTGTATTTCTCCACATTCCCATATTCTACTTGCTTTACCTCGTAAATCCATCTGGAACTCACCACTGACTTGTCTGCTAGTCTTGGGACCATTTCCAAAACATTGTTTCTGATAATGGAGTAATACTCCTCTACCATGCAATCAACCCATACTACTTTTTTCACTACTTCCTTGAATGGGGATGGCTTGATCTCTACACTCTTTCTCATCAAAGCCATGTATCCAATGTACCGATCTAGTGACGTCCTCTGCTTGTGTTGTGATGTGGTTTCTACCACATTCTTTCCAGCATCATGCATCAATATTTCAGCCTCTCTGGTGTGCTTCCTTCCATCTCTGGAAGTCTCTGTATGAGGGGGTATTTCCAATCTATACTCCACTACAAGTGGTTGCTCCACATCATCCTAAGCTTCTTCCTTTGGAGCTAAAAGTTTCTCATCTATATGTAACTAAAGGTCCCTCTCAAGGGAAAATATCATGGCCTTATATTCATCGATCTTGACATCTCTATGAACCACTGTCATCCTATGAGATGGAAGGTACACCAATTAGTTGTGAGGTGTATCAGTGTACCCAAAAAATGTGCCCAACTCAGTGGTTGGTTCTAGAGTTTTCCTTGCATCCTTGGTAACATGATAGTAAATGGATGAACCAAAGATCTTGAAGTGTTCCACATCTAGTTTCTTACTTGAAAAAGCTACTTCTGGTGTACTCATCCCAAGAATTCGATGTGGACTCATGTTCTACACATAAATAGGTCTGTTGCATGCTTAAGCCCACAAGTGCAATGGTAGAACCTGATGATGTAACATTTCTTGTGCAACTCCCACAACAATTTTTTTCTTCCTTTTAGCCACCTTATGCTCCTATGGGTTATGGGGCACTATTGACTCCCATCGAATTCCTTCTGATGCACATAATTTATTGAATTCATTTGACACATATTCTGCATCGTTATCGCTCTTGAGAGATTTCACTTTCCTAATAGCATCTTTCTCAACAAGTTCTTTAAATTCATAAAATTTAGAGAACTTCTCATATTTCTTCTATATGAAGAAAACACAACATTTACATGAGAAATAATTTGAAAATATTACATAATACATATGCTTGGTCGTGGAGGTTGTCAAAAACGGCCCAGACACATCTGAGTGAACTCTTTCAAGGATCTCTTGCGCTCGACTATCCTTATCATGAAAGGTGGATTTGGTGTACTTCCTAAATGTACACCATTTGCATGTATCTCTCTACTCTAGTGCACCCTTGGGAAGTACTATGGAAATTTTCTACATGATCTTCAAAGCTCTATGGTTCAAGGGACCCAATCTTCTATCCCACAACTCACCAATGTCTCAGATCTACACCTTCTCTTCTTTTGTGCTCAAAGCAACACAATATTATACATCCATTTTTTAAAGGTTCTTGACCTAAAACTTGATCTGCTTCACTTTTCCTAGGCTATGTGACAAAGGAATGCCTTTCCTTTGCTAAATATCACATTGTAGCCATGGTCCTCCAACATAAAAACTAAAACCAAATCCTTATTTAGACTTGAAACATACACGACATCTTTTAATGTGAGGGGAGAATCATAACCCCTCTAAAATGTAATAGAACTAATGTCGGTGGCATTATATCTTCCTTCATATCCCATTTCAATGTTCATATAGAGGTCCTTGTCCCCCAAGTCACTGAAGAATTATTTATTCTCAATCATATGAAATAAGGCTACACTATCCAGATACCACACATTACCCATCACTGATGTCACCATGTAAGTGATGAGGGTGAAATCCAGCTCGAATTGTGAAGAAAGAGCTTCACCTTACACTTGTGATAGTGAAAACATTTAATATTCGATAGTCCTTCTTTTTTCCCTCATTAGAATTTAACTTGGAATGGGATGAATTCCCTTTCCCTTTCTTTGCCTTTCCATCTAAGGCATAGTTCTCATCATCATCATCCTTGGATAAGGAACCATATATGGTGTTACGCAAAATCTCTTCTTTTACCAAGTCAGACCACAAATGTTCCCACTCTAGTAGCTTCTACCTCTCATTTACTAAACCTTGGTAGCTATGCCAGCTCTTGGGAAAGACTATAAGTGCTAGGCTGACCATATCATCTTCTGCAACTATAACATCAACACTTCCAAGATCATCTCGCCATTAGGTGAACTTGGTCAAGTAATTTGGTATTGTGTCACCCTTCTCCATCTTGATTTTCCTAAGTTTGTCGTTCAATGTTAGCTTCTTGTGGTAATTTTTGTTTTGAAACAGGTTAGTGAAGTCCTTCCATTGCATATGGAGTCTCCTTACCATGGAGGTTTGAGACAATATGATCTCGAACTCCTTCTAGGATAATCATTCTCACCTTTACAAAACATTTTCTCCACTTTGCCAGATCTTGAGCATTAGTTTCTAGAGGCTTAGGAGTATATTTTTCTATGAATTATTTATGCTTGTTGTCTTCCAAAACTGCCTCCATCGTGTCCTTCCAAAAAATATAGTTCGACCTACATTCAATGGAATATTCAAGTCTCAATCCATGTAAGATAATCTTGCTGACTCTGAAGAATGATTCTATAAATTTGATTTCACTTGCAAAAGAAAAACTTGTATTCTTCTCTTCTATAGTGACATCTTCTCTGATACCATGTAGAAATTCCTTGTAGATTTAAACTATTAATTGTAACTTACTAAAACAATAGACTTGAACCTACCCTACTCATCAATGGAATCAATTAAAATATTACGAAATCACGAAGCATATAATATAAATAATTCAATCAACACATTACACAATGATTTCTTGAGGAAAACCACAGCTAAAAACCCTTGCTATCTATCTATTGCATTCGTCAGAAAATATGAGAAGATTACAATGATTTCCTCAATCCTAAACAACTTCTGCACTATCTCTATCTGTCTCACTACTTCCTAGACAAGTCGAGGCCAATACTTAACCAAATTTCGTCTTTCACAATTCGTTATTTCCTTGTGCTATTTCATTGGGAATTAGTCCCTATTGGTTAAGAAAATTCCTCAATTGGAATTGTGTAATGTTCATAGGCCTTCCTCTAACTGCATGCACCACCTGTACAATTCAAATGATTATACAACGGATAGTACATTGTCGTTGAATTCCAATCCCCAATGGGTAACTCTCAAATCTAACATCCATACATTATTTATGAGTGACTCATCAATTATCTGATTGAACACATGAAACAACACCCCACTATCTAAACTCCTACTAGTTCCTCCATCAATCGGAACTAGTTCATCCATGAGTTGGAACTAGTTTAATTGACTTTAACTCTACATGACTCAAGTTAGACCCTCGACTCGACTTAATTAGGCAAACTAAGTCAATTTAACTTAGTTCACTCATACAAGTTGTCTTGTGATGTAGAATTACAATTTTACCCCTAATTTAATTCAAGCACAAAATTAAATTAGGATTTTCTTGTTGCATCTTCAACATTGATTCCCAACATTAGGAATATTCATTAAATGATAGGGAACACAATCCTAGATTTTCTCAATGAGTGGAGCTCCAAGGTTTGTCAATAATTTAATTATATCCAATTCATTTATTATCCAATATTGCTCAACCATATAGTAGGGAGAAATCCCCTTTATTATCTCATTCATAATTTACTCAATATTCTCCAAAACTAAATAATATTAGGTACTTAAATATGCAATTTATCTTTAAACCTTCCTAAAAAGATTTTAGATCTAAAAAAACATTATTAATTGTAGAAGGAGAGATTTAATATAGATTGTATGTTCATAAGAAAGGTTAGATGAGCCTTAATTTATGTCTAATTTGGAGGCCCGTCACATGGTACTAGCCCATGTAAAGTCTATTTATAGATTAAGAATATCCATGATAAAGTGAGGATGAATCTCCATGGACTCATATTAATTCTTTTAATTTGTAGGATAGCCATATAAATTAAATAGTTTTTAAGTCCATCAATCCATAATAAACATCAAAATACTTACTTCAT